>JADRCD010206609.1:0-24104 GCA_019843815.1 Montemys delectorum
AGATAGATAGATAGATAGATAGATAAAACAACCTTCTTTTAAAAAGAATGTACATGCTATTTATGAACTGAAAACATCATTAAGAATAAAGGGCTTACCTAAGGAGATAGGAATTCCATAGGAAGACCAACAGAATCAACTAATCTGGACCTTGGCACTCTCAGAGACTGAACCACTAACCAAAGAACATACACAGGCTGGACCTAAGCCTCCCAGCACATATATAATATGTGCAGCTTGACCTTCATGTGGGTCCCAAACAACCAGAACACGGGCTATCCTAAGAGCTGTTGCCTGCATGTGGGATATGTTCTTCTAGCTGACTAGTCTGGCCTCAGTGAGAGAGGATGCACCTAGTCTTGCAGAGACTTGGTGTGTGTTGGGTGGGGGAAATACCCAGGGGACCCCCCCCACTCACTCAGAGGAGAGGGGGAAGGGGGGATGGGCAAGGATTGTGGGAGGGGATGACCAGGAGGGGGGCAGGGAGCAGGGTGTAAAGTGAATAAGTGAAAAATATATTAATTTTTTAAAAGATAAAGAAAAATTAAGGGGCTAGAGAGATGGCTCAGTAGTTAAGAGTGCACACTGTTCTTACAGAGGACCCAACTCACCTTCTTAGCACCCACCTCACCTAGCAGCACAAAAGTGCCTGGAACTCCAGCTCCAAGAGATCAAAATGCCCCCTTATGGCATCAGTGGGTTCCTGCACTCTTGTACACACACACACACACACACATACACACACACACACACACACACACACACACACACCATGTGCATACAATTTTAAAGAAAATAGTAAAATAAATCCAAAAATAAGAATGTAAATAAGTAAACCAGTGGATTGAAAACATGAATGAAGGTATCTTCACTCATCGTACTCATATGTGTATGTATAAGATATTCTCATATAACCTGATATTGTATTATCTTTCAAGTACATATCCTCATGTGTATCCATGTTCTCATACTCTACATGTATATACACATACATATATGTATGCACATGTTCTAAGAGATTGTACCCACAATACATAAAGAACTCTGGAGCACTTATAAAATTGATAACCAACACAATTTTTAAAAACAGGAAAATATTTAAATAGACACTTAACAACAACAACAACAAGGATATCCAAATAGGTATATAAAATATGTTTGAAATAAGTACCCATTGGGGAAATGCAAATAAAAATCACCATGATCAACTAGACTTCACCCTCATAATCACTAAGTTGAAAAAGAGAGAAACTATCACTCTGGTGATTACAAAGCAGCTAGTGGTCCCTGTCATCTCCATTGCCAATTGAGATTGGCTTAACCGTGTTGCCAAAATCTTTCCATTACCTACTAAAGCTCAGAATAGATCTCACCTGTTAAATCCCTTGAGATGCAACCTAGGAAAAAAGTGCATGTGTCCACAAAAAGTCTGTTCCCAAAAACTAACCGCAACAAAGCAAAAAAAAAAAAAAAAAAAAAAAAAAAAAAAAAAAAAAAAAAAAAAAAGTTAAATGATCCATGTGTCCATCAACAGGATAAGGAATAACTTGTGATACAATATCCAATGGGTTGTTGTGCAACCATTAAGCAAATCACATAGATGAACTACTGATATGTGTGTTAGTGTAGATAATCCTCATGATGGAAGATGGGCAAAAGTCAGTCACACTGGACTGTACACATATATGTAATCTTACATAAATAATTTCATTTATATAATGCTCAAGACAGTGAAATCAACTCATAGTAATAGAAACCAGAGAACTATTTACCTGTAAGTGGACAATAAGACCTTCGGGAATGTTGGAAGGGCTATTGGGGGGGAGGGTCAAAAATCTTTATGTTTATAACCATAGACATATCATTATAGATTTTCAAAGGTGATCGAATGTACAACACCGAGGTAAGCATAGCCTAGACTGTGAATCATGTTACAGCACTGTAACCAATGTACCCTGATGGTACCCAGTGAAACTGCTGGGAGACGTAAGAGCATGGTCTGTGGCTGTGCACCAAGTTCTTTGTAGCTAACCTGAAATGGCGCTTAAGGAAATTAAGTTTTTGTTTACTTTCTAGGTTATTTTCTTTTCTGTCTTTTGTTTGACTTTTGTTTGTTTCCTGTTGTTTTTCATTTGGTACTCAAAGCTGGCTTTGAGCTCAGGATCTTCCTGCCTCTGCCATCTTGGTATTGTAGACATGTGTGATCATCCCTAGCTTCCTGTCAAAATTTCAAGCTGCCTACTACAATAAATTCTACCGCACTGATAGCGGCTAAGAGGGGTGTTGGGGCACACTGTGTGAAGGTTGTCTCTGTATCTTCAGCTGTTGATTCCTGTACTGGCAGAAAGCTGAGCTTGCTATTGCTATCCTTGTGGATCATCACCTGCTGCCGTGTTTTGTAAACACTCTTCCTCCCTCACGGGTTGATTGGTTTAATAAAAAGCTTACAGCTAATAGCTAGGCAGGAAATGGAAGGCAGTACTTCTTGGGTGAGAGAGGGTCTCTGGGAGAAGAATCAGAGGACAGGGAGGTGATCAGACATACGGGGAGTGAGAGAGAGTTAAAGAACTAGTGGGTCATGGGCTAGGATAGTAAGATTAAGTTAGATGTACCAGTTGAGAAGTAGCCCAAGCTAAAGGTCTGAGTCTCTGTGTCATCACTGACAGGTCCAGAAAGTTCCAATAGAGTGGATGGGAAGCATTTTCTTCCCTGGACACTGAACATCTTCCTTACCCTGCTACCCCTAGCTCCCTCAACCATTGGTTTTGGAGGAGCTAGATGGAAGTCTGAGCAAGTTCTTTTTACTTCTAGGACTCTTGAGAGTTGCTCTCTGATGAGACACAGGTTCCCTCTGCTCCTCTAGGAGTAGCAAGAAGCTGTGAGGAAGTTCTGCTTGCAAGTGGCAAGGAAATGCTATCTACGGCTTGTGCTCAGCGTTAGGAAGCCGCATACTCCAGTCATGTTTTTATCAGGTAAAATAAATAAACGAACAAACAAACAAAGAAACAAAGAGAAAGTTTTCTCATTTGAAAACTTCACCACACAAGCACATTTGAAGACAGGAATGAGTAACTCTTTATTGAATCCCTTTGAAGCACAAATCATATGGATCTCCTTGTGGTCCATTCAAACCTCTCATTTGAATTTTAATATAAAGATGAAAGGCTGAACGTCCTCTGAAGTCAGGGCTCTCTAAAGGAATAGAACTGATAGAATGAATTTCTTAGAGTGGTTTGCAGTCTGTGTCACACAAGTCTAACGATGGCAGTCTAGCAAGGGATATTCCAAGAATCCACCAGTTGTTCAGTCCATGAGGTTAGATGTCAAGGTTGTTCCTCAGTATACTATACATCAGGATCCCAAAGAAGTAGGGTCTAATGCCAGTGAATGAATGAATTTTAAAGCAAGAGTGAGGGGAGGCAAAGCAAGACCTCCTTTCTTTCCTGTTCTTTGTATAGGGTGCCAGTAGAAGATGAGGCCCAGATTTAAGGTAGACCTCCTCACCTCGAAAGTTCCAGATTTAAGGAGGCCCTACCCACTTAAATGATTTAATTAAGAAAAATCCCTCACAGCTGTACCCAGCCACTTGTCTTTTAGTTAGTTCCAGATGTAGTCAAGCCAACAAGAATAGCATTCCCATCTACTTTTACATTCAAATGTCAACATAATTAAAATATTAACAAAATCTCTTGTATTTTTAATAGTGATTGTATTCTTAAGCTATATATCTCTATGTAAACACTAAAAGTAACAAATGAGTCAGAATATCTTGGTTATTATTCCATTACTAGGTCCAAGGCCTCTTACCTAATATATTCTCATGCCAACAGCATACAAAGATGGTTTTTAAAAAATTATTTGTTTAAGCCATGTAGAATGGTGCATGCCTTTAATCCCAGCACTCAGGAGACAGAGACAGATGGATCTCTGCAAGTTGGAGGGTATTCTGCTCTACAAAGTGAGTTCTAGGATAGACAGGGCTACACAAAGAAATCCTGTCTTGAAAACCCAGAGTGGGAGCAGGAAGAAAGGGAGAGAATGATTTGTTTATATTGGCTTTCTGTATTTGTGCATCTGTGTATGAGTATGTGCTGTGAGTCTAAGTGCCCATGGAAGCCAGAAGAGATCATTGGATCACTGGAGCTGAAGTTACAAGCAGTCACGAGCCACTCAACTTAGGTTTTGGGAACCCAACTTGGGTCCTCTGAAAAGGCAGTGCATATCCTTAACTGTTGAGCTGTCTTCAGCTCCAAGCATACAATATTTTAGGTTGTTTAATTTCTGTTCTTTCCTCATCCTCATCTGGATACATCATATGCCTAGATGCAGAAAAGCATCATTGGCTCCAACATGGTGCATTCATGCACGAAAATAGTGATGAAAATAGAACATAGATATAGCTCAAAATAGCAAAGTAAACATAGGAAGAGACAAGAACTCTGGAGCAGTGGATGTTCTGAGACAAATTGAGATTCTGCATCAGCTAATAATGAAGCATGTGAGCAGGAAGCAGAATCACAAATATATGAAGACAATATTTGTTAGGTATTTGTCTCTGGCATATTGTCTATCATGCTTTGTTAAATATTGGCAGAAAACCATTGGGGAATTTTGCATCATTTTCAGAAATAGTCCCCTAACTCCTAAGCCAATTAAAATATCCAGAAATGACTGCACAAGAACATTCCTCTATACCAGCGTAATGAGTTCCCTCCCCAAAAGCAGAGACCAGAGCCAACAAGTCATCACTCAAAGATGCAATTTTTTTTTTTTGTGCTAAGCACAAAGTGTGGTGAGTTCTATGATTGCCAGGAGTCATGAGATGCCAGCAAACCTTGTGAAGAGATGTTCAGAAAGAAGGCCAAGCACACTCAAATTGCTATAGGCACAGCTTGTGTGTGTGTAAAATGAAAAATTGAGCAATGAAACCGTCTTCAGCATGGGAATGAGGCTCTATCAGAATTATGAGTGAAAAACAGCCTGCCCTGGGGATAGATGATACCACATAAGTGCAAAGCTCAAATCACACTTGGCAAGTGTGCACTACAGGGAACAAGGATGGCTCAACTGTCCATTAAAATTCAACTTTATTAGAATAATAACAATTACTGATTGGAGTGGTTTTTAGATTGGAAAGTAGTTGCCAGTGTGACTGGGTAAGCCTTCTACGTTGAAGTCGTCACTGAATTTCAATTCATAGTCTGCTTTTTAAGCATGTAGTACATGATAATCAATAATTTATCCCTTGACCTTGAACCAGTCTTCAAAAAAATAGAACAATCGGAGCACTTGGCTTTCCTCCTGGTGCAGGTTTGAATGTGGTGGAAAAGAAATAGACAATAAAAGTTAAGACCTCACTGACTCCTGGTGAAAGACTTCTGTGAGTCTCCCAACACAGGGGAGAGAGAGGAAAGTGTTTCTTTACAACATGACAGCTATGATAAACAGTGCTTCTCTAATCTCTGGTAGTTTTGTTGTATAGGTTGACTCCAAAATATACATGGAAGCATAAGTAAAATGAACTTATCACATCAGGACCCAAAGTTTACCTTAGATGTGTAAGATGCCCATATAATGAATTCAATAACTTCATTGATAAAAAGTTATCTCTGTGGTGCTACCTGGCATTTCACTCACAGGAGGAAGAAAGTAGTCATGTACATGAGAAAACATCAATCCATATATGTCTTAATAGTTGAATAAAATATTTTCAGTGTGGACAACCGTCTGTAACAGAGATATAATTAGTAATCTCTTGCCTGATGTGTTACAAAAGATGTGTTTGCATCTTCTAGAATATCATTGTGTTTAGTTCTGAGTGTTCTAGATAACATCTAACTGTGAATTAGGAATCTATAGATCAATAGAATGGAAAACCAGGAAACAAGTAGACATGAAATGTGGCTTGAGTTATTCACCTTTGGGCTGAAGAGAATTAATGTTATGAAAGTTGGAACCATCAAAGCTTTGCTGTAAGGCAAAGGACACTGTTAATAGGACAAAACGGCAACCAACAGATTGGGAAAAGATCTTTACCAATCCTATATCTGATAGAGGGTTAATATTTAATATATACAAAGACTTCAAGAAGTTAGACTCCAGAGAATCAAATACCCCTATTAAAAATGGGGTACAGAGCTGAACAAAGAATTCTCAATTGAGGAATATTGAATGGTCGAGAAGCATCTAAATATTCAACATACTTAGTCATCAGGGAAATACAAATCAAAACAACTCTGAGATTCCACCTCACACCACTCAGATTGGCTAGGATAAAAGACTCAGGTGACAGCAGATGCTGGTGAAGATGGGGAGAAAAAGGAACACTCCTCCATTTCTGATGGGATTGCAAGCTTGTACAACTACTCTGGAAATCAGTTTGGCAGTTCCTTAGAAAATTGGACATAGTACTACCTGAGGACCCAGCTATACAACTCCTGGGCATATACCCAGAAGATGCTCCAACATGTAATAAGGACACATGTTCCACTATGTTCATAGCAGCCTTATTTATAATAGCCAGAAGCTAGAAAGAACCCAGATGTCCCTCAACAGAGGAACGGATACAGAAAATGTGGTACATTTACACAATGGAGTACTACTCAGCTATTAAAAACAATGACTTCATTAAATTCTTAGGCAAATGGATGAAACTAAAAAAAATATCATCCTGAGTGAGGTAACCCAGTCACAAAAGAATACACGTGGTATACACTCACTGATAAGTAGATATTAGCCCAAAAGCTCAGAATACCCAAGATACAATCCACAGACCACATGAAGCTCAAGAAAAAGGAAGACCAAAGTGTGGGTGCTTTGGTCCTTCTTAGAAGGGGGAACAAAATACCCATGGGAGCAAATATAGAGACAAAATGTAGAGCAGAGACTGAAGGAAAGACCATCCAGAGACTGCCCCGTCTGGGGATCCATTCCATATACAGTACCAAACCCAGACATTATTGTGGATGCCAAGAAGTGCATACTGACAGGCGCCTGATATAGCTCCCGAAAGGCTCTGCCAGAGCCTGACAAATACAAATGTGGGTGCCAATGGTGGGCTGAGCACAAGATCCCCGATGGAGAAGTTAGAAAAAGCACTGAAGGGGTTTGCAACCCCATAGGAAGAACAACAATATCAACCAACCAGACCCCCCAGAGCTCCCAGGGACTAAACCACCAACCAAAGAATACACATGGAGGAACTCATGGCTGTAGCCCATATGTAGCAGAAGATGGCCTTCTCAGGCATCAATGGGAGGAGAGGCCCTTGATCTTGTGAAGGCGTGATGCCCCAGTATAGAGGAATGCCAAGGTGGGAAGGTGGGAGTGGGTGGGTAGGGGCACACCCTCATAGAAGCAGGAGAAGGGGGGGATGAGATAAGAGGTTTCAAGGGTTGGAGAGAGAGAACCGGGAAAGGGGATAACATTTGAAAAGTAAATAAATAAAATATCCAATTTTTAAAAAAAGAAATATTTAAATGTTGCACTTAAATATTTATTAGTTGTTTTAATGTTATTTAATTTTAAATTATAAATATTGTATCTTACCTGTACCACAAATTTGTGATATTATTAAAATTTTTTATTTGCCTAGTTTTTTATTTGTCTTTGATTTCAATGGGCTTGTGATTCCCAAACACTTGAAAGACACTGCTGGAAGGTGATTCTAACTTCTTAGGACGGCTGCCATCCTAAAGCCATCCCCTGGCAAGAACAAAAGCCGAGAGTGCAGCCACATGACGTCCCAAGGACAGCACTGGGCTCAGTGCTGACAATAAAAGGAAATCCCATATCAGCTTCCGCCTCTCATCCTTGGTACCAGATACATGTCTGATTTCATGATCACTACAAGTGACAGAGAACATTTCTGAAATGCTCTCGAAAGCACAGAGATCTTTTCTTAGTCAAACGCTATCAGATTCCTGCTATTTGGTATGCACTGGCGAACACTCCCCTATTAGACTGTCTCTCCGCATCTTCCTGCCCCTCCTCGGACAGAACTCAAAAGCCTTCTCCTGACAAAATGCTGGGCTTTACATGTTGCCTATCCCATGTGCGCCAGCCATGCCGTCTTTCTTTTCTTCCTCCAAGCTTTGCTTCCTCATGCAAGGAATGGTTTTAGAGGGTATTCAGTCTGCCATGTGGTCTCTTGGGACCTGTCCCTTCACCTTCTAGGATAGCACATGACCTCCTATACTCATAAACGTCTCCCTAGCATTTATGCCTGCTGTGTGTCTTCCTTTGATACAATGATTGTATAAATGAGATTGCAGACTGGTCACATGGTTCCGTCAATAAAGTTCCTACTGCATGAGGACCTGTCCTCAGACCCCAGCACACAAGTAAGAGCAGCGGGTACTGCAATCTGTGTCCGCAGTATTACAGTCAGGATGGGATTGGGGATTAAGGAGGGAATGAGAAGTGACGACGTGAAGATAGGAAGACCCCTGGAACTAATTGGCCAGTTAGCATAGTTCAGTGGAGGAGCTCTTAGCTTAGTAAAAGATCTCCAAAATTAAGATAGAAAGCAGTCAGGGAAAGTGTGGCCACCAGAAGCACTCACACGTGTGTGTATGCACAGCCACACCCAAACACACGTGTACTTACACCCATATGAACGTGTCCATTTTGCACAGGTCCATAGAAACCTGAAAAAGGGTGAAAAAGTTTATGAGTTTACTGGTGTCTTTCCTTCCTACTTCCAGCTAAGCTCTTTGGACCCAAGGATTCATGTTTTTTTATTTGTTCCCTCCAGCTCCTGAGAGTAAAGCCAGTCAATAAATAGTTGACTAAATTAGGTGAAGCACTTAAAGCATTTTAAGTGAGTGAAATGTCTGCAAGCAGGTAGTGTGGAATCAGGTTTACTCAGCCTACAATGTTGGGGTGGGATTCTCGGAATAGAGTGGGAAGACTGGAGAGAGTGCAGCTAGCAGTTTATTGCTACCTTACAAATGGGACGGTAGGATGGCACTCCTGGACAACAGGCATGGCTGTAAGAAGTGGGTTGGAGCAAGGTAGAACAAGGAAAGCACATGATAAGGTCTTGACAAACAGAATAAGGGTGGTCTCAAAGATGCTCCCCTAGCCCATGATCAACTTGTTGAATGGAGTGTCAATCGAAAGCTCAGGAGAGCACAACGTAAGGATCTTGGGAAATGTGCCTTGGTGGCGCTTCTTGGATTTGACTGTGAGCTTACAGGGATATTCTGGGAGCGGAGTCTTTATTAAAGAAAGTTCTTGAGTCCCAGCAGAAAAGAATGTACTACACTACATCTGTTGTGTAGTAAGTTACTGGAAGATTCTCTAAGCCGCCAAGGGTCTCAGAAAATCAGTGCAAATGAGCCAGCCTCTCAAGGTGCCAACGTTTATTGCCTTAACTACTTCTGCATTGAAGTCGGTAATTAGAAACACTGTTAACTCCTGCACTAACTTCCTTGAACTGCTGCCTACTGTCAAGGTTTATTTCCTCACTCCTCAGTTTAACCAGGGATATTAAATGATTAAGATGACTCTGATCTCCCTGTTCTCCTGATATTTGCTAATAATCCTCAAATCCCCTTCTAGAAAGAAAGGCTGAAGTGACTTGACTTCATCTGACAGGCGCCTGACTGACCTCATGGGGATACTATGTTTCTTTCTATTGGCCCCTGAGAGCTTGCCATTTGGTTTTCTCACTTATCACCACGTTCATCATTTTAGAGATAAACAAACCCTGACACAGGATGCTTTGTTGATACTACAGGGCAGAATCTATGAGATGTGCACTCTAAAATCCCACAAGAATTTGGAAATGAGGCTACTAATTGGGATGAATCTAATTAAACAAATAACAGACAAAAAACCCTACCCTTGATGAATGAGATCATTGCTGGTAAAAAAAAATAATCCCAGACTTGAGTCATTGGTGTGAGCTCTGGGACTCATCTCAGGGATGCCGATGTTGAACAAAAATAAAGCTACAAACTGGGAGGTGGCTTACACAACACACAGTATATTCTTCTCTGTTTCTGGAGTACAAAATGGAGGAGTTGAAGAGTGAGTTAAGATCCAAGGGCTGCTAGGGAGAGTTGGTGCCATGCCTCTGCCTCTCTGGCAACTGCTTGTGGTCACTGGCACTCTTTGCTTGGGACAGCATCACTCTGATCTCTACCTTTGTCTTTTCTAGGTACTTGCCTGTCTCTGGGTCCAGATATCCCCTTACCACACAGACACAGTTATTCTCACAATGATCATTGTCACCTCTATTTCCAAATGAGGTCACAGCCCTTGGGGCTCTGGGAGGTTAGACCATGAATATCTTGTGGGATGACACAATTCAACCCTAACAGGGTAGTGTGGTTTAGGAAGCTAAAAGGCAGTTGATTGCATGCAGAACACCTAGAGACGATTATTCTATCCACAGCCAGAGTCAGCCTGGAGCAAGAACACTGGTTGATGAGGCAGAGAAATGGCCATGTCAATAAGCGACACAGGATGTGCTAACATTGCAAGGAATGGATCTACTTCTCCTCCTAACAAAAACTCACAAAAATACCAATTTAAAAAGAAAAACAACTTAGGGCTTTCAACTAATTGCTAATCAATTTTTTTAAAAATATTGTGACTAAAGCTGTTTTAACAGCATCCAAAATGAGAAATCCACCTACCGAGCCTCTCCCCTGACATGTCAATGATTTCTTGGTCCTCTGACAAATGTGTTTAACTAACAGATACACACACACACACACACACACACACACTCATTATTTCCACAGGGTATCGCTTATATGGGCCAAACCTTCATATTTTCAAGTCTTTTACATAATTGCATGACGCTTACATTAACCAGCATAAATCCTCCTGTGTAGTTTAGACCATCTGTAGGCTACTGGCAATACTGAACACAACATAGCTACTATATTAATATCGGTATACTCTATTAGTTGCTTTCCTTGTTGCTGTGACAAGGAAATACCTGAACAAAGCAACTGAAGGACAGAAAGTTTTAGTTTGACTCATGGTTCAAGGTGAAGTCCATCATACCAGTAAAGACACACGTCAGGAGCACAAAGCTGCTAGTCACATTGAGTCTGAAGTCAGGAAGCAGAGAATGTCAAACAGCAATGATTGATTAGTTTTCCTACATTTTATACAGTCTGGTACTCCAGCCCATAGCAGAAAACCCCTCAAAGAAAGCCTAGAGAGATTTGTCTCCATGGTGATTCTAGGTTCTGTCAAGTTGACAGTAAATACAGCCAACACAAGTCCACCCAAACTGTCCCCTTGACACCCAAACTATCACTTTTAAGCTATGATCTTCTACCCTTTTGCCCCCTAGACTTAAGGTCATCTCACAATGTAAACTTCATTTATCCAATTTTAAAAATCCCCAGATTTTTTAATTTTGTCATTCTGCTTGAAAACAGAATTACAGTGTTTTTTCTTCTGAGACTCAGGCAATCTCTTAAATGTGAACCTCTAGATAATAAAAAATCATGTTGCATAGCTCGAATATGCAATAGCATGGAATAAACCTTTTCTTTCTAGAGTGGATGAATGAGGTCACAGAAAAGGAATATCAGACAAAAGTAAGTCCTAAACATAGAAGGTCAAACAACAGTTTCCACATTGTGAATCTAGGGCTTTTGATGGAGTCATCTGGGCTCCAAAGGTCTTGGTACCCACAAAGCTTTACTCATCGTATGCAGTCTTAGATTCCAGTTCTTGGCATTTGCCACCTACATTTAAGATGGCTGTTCCCCATCTAATCTAGAAAATTTGTAATATATATGATAAGATTTGACTCCAAGGAGAGCATGTCAAATTGAAAGTCAGTATAAACTATCACACGCACTATATTGTTTAAGGAAAATGATAAGGAAATGTTTAAGGAAAAAATATATATGCATGTTCAAAGACCCAACTTAAAAAATACCTTGATCTCAGGTTTATTGGATCTGTACATCTGTCAATGTCTCATTAGAACCTTATCTACCTAGGATGATTCAAGTGTCTGGTTTATTCAACAATTGTATGTCCAATTATAAAGCAGAGTGCTGTCCTCTGGTTTATACATCAATATCATATGAGCTTATCCATCTTGGTGTTAGGACTCTAGATCCCATATAACTCTTAATGAAGAAGCTACACATGGAACTTAGATCTGCAAAGCCAAGAGGTGGACTCCGAAGGCTTCGGGAGGCAATAAGCAGCTTAGGGAACTTGGCTTCTGTGGCCAGCTCACCCCTAACATGTCCCATCCTCTGCATCCAATCAGCTTCTAAGAGCTTCCTCCAACTTGTGGCATATCTACACTAGAGGCCTCCCAGCATCATCCCCAGACCCCTCTCATCTCAAACTCATGTTGTAAGTCATAATTTCTCATCCCCAGAAAGGCGATGTTTTGATTCAGATATTTCTATATTGGGGGGGTAGGACTACCTGTGCATTTTGGGATATTTTAGAATAGAATTAAATCCAGAATCCAAATTACTAGGATGTTAGTAATACTTCCCAGGTTGTAAGAATCAGGAATGTCTCTAGATATTGCCAAATGTCCCCCGAGGAGGACAAATGAAAAACAGTATTCTAAGTACACTAGAATCAGAGAACTACTAATTATTATATCGTATCATATCATATCCAAGGGAAGTGGTAAATGAATCTATCCTCACCACAAATTACCATATAAATATTATGGCATGAGTCATCGCGCTCTGCACAAGGCAAGTAACCCCTGAATACTATCGTTACAGTTATAAAACCAAATCCTTGACTAAGAAATGTAATGTTTGCTGGTTGGAATGCACTCTACCTGCAATGATCAGGGTGCAAGGGAGTTAAATCTGAACCATATTTTGAAGTATAAAGAGTTATCTAGGCAGTGAGTGCAGAGAAATGTGTAGACGCAGATATAGTTAAAATATGTGTGTGTGTGTGTGTGTGTGTGTGTGTGTGTGTGTGCCTGATATTTAAGCACTTAACAAAGACAATACTGTTATTCCTGCCAATGGCAAATAGTTACTCAAGTGAATTTAAAAAAAAGAAAACACAATGAACTAATTAGTTCTTCTAAAACCATGCACCCTCTCTAATCCTGAGTCCTTCCTATACAATGTCTGGAAGAGGTGAGGTGTTCCAGACAAGCAGCACTGACCTTGTGGCCATAAGCATCAACATCCTGCAGATGAGTTATTCCACTGTCATTATGGCTGCTGGGCCTTGGGCTTTTGAGGGTGCCACAGTTAGTATGTTGACTATCTCCCGAAGCCCATTATACATTTGGCCTCCTCAGTGGACTTACTGGGAGGTGATGGAAACTTTAGGAGGTCCAGTCTAAGAGCAGGTCTTGTGTCATTAGGGACATTTCCTTGGTAGAGATGATGGGGCTTTATCCTCTCTTCTTCCTCACTTCCTGGCCATGAAGTTGCTCTGTCATGCTCCTTCTGTGATGGGTTATTTGGAATGTCAAGTTGATTAGACTGAGAAGAAGAATCTAGTCAGTTCATGAGATACACTTCTACAGGTGAGTGGCTTTGAGAATGTCTGCAGAGAAGTTTAACAAGGGAGACTATGCTGAAGATGAGTAGTCCTGTCCCATGGACTGGGACCATGGATTGAACAAAAGGGGACAAAGGGCAAAGGAAAACTGAAAAGAAGCATTCATCTTGCTCTTCATCCCCACAGAAGAGGCCATCATGTGGCCACACACCTCATGTTCCTACCACCATGCCTCCCCCACCATGATGAACTCTACCCCTAAGAACAGACATGAAAATATAACCTTCCTTAAGTTACTTCTTGTCAGACATTTTGAACAGCATTAAGAACAGTAACTGTTAAACTCCACCATGATGCTCTGCCTCCCTACAAGCCCCAAAGAAAAGAGGCCAATCAGCCATGGACTGGAGCCTAGGAATCCATGAGCCAATATCCTACCTTCTCTCCAAGAGTTGACCATCCCAAGTAATTATTACAGTGACAGAAAAGTAACAAGGGGAGAAATTTTCATTCATGTTAAAATATACTACAGTTGTAATATTTGTCGTTTTTTAAAAAAAAATCATAGCATAGTGATTTTCTCTTTCTTTTTGTTTACGTAAAGAAGCCACACATGTGCAGGATACACAATACAACCATTTGGGAGTAAGCACGCACAGCCAGAGACATACCCAACACATTTCAAAGTCAATCATTGTGTTGTTGTTGTTTCCTTGTCTACCCAATAGTTTGTTGCTATGAGAGATGGGATTTCACTGCATATCCCATACTGGTTTTTATGTGTACCATATAGTCTTGGTTTATATGTCTACAATGCAGTATTGTTAATTCTAGGCACCGTGTTCTCTACTAGAACATCCAAATGCCATCTCCTTATTTCACATGTAAAGGAAGTCACATGGAACTTGTCTGTCTTTGTCCGTTTTGTTTGGTTTTTTTTTTTTCCACTGAGCATAACATCCCTCAGGATAGTACACAGTGCCAAATGGCAAGGTTTCCTTATTTATCTAAGACTGTCTATAGAACACTTGCTTTAGCTATTCACCCCACCATGGACATTTATGTTTCAATACCTTAGTATTCCTGTGATGTACATAGGATTATGGATATTTCTTCAGATCCTCTCTTCACTTCTTTTGGATGTATACCCAGCAGCGAGGTTGCTGGATCACAGAGTAGTTCTAGTCTTAATTTGTTGAGGAACCTCCACACTATTTCCACAAAAGTTACACCAATTTACATTCCTACCAGGAGTGGACTCAAGTATACTTTTATCTACGTGTTCATGATGACTTATTTTTTTAAAAAAAAATATAGTAACCATTTAAATAGATGTTAGGTGATTCTGATCTGTGTCCTCCTGAATATCACTCTTGAGAATTAATTTTGACCCATGCTGAGAACTGAGTCCAGACCCTCATGCATACATTCCACACTGAAGCCAGCTCCAAACCTGGGACACTTTTTCACAGAATAGCTTGCATTTCCATCCCTTCAGATTCAGTCGATGTTTAAAGATACTGTTTGTTTTTATGCTACTGAGTTGTATGGGGTTCCTTACATGTTTTAAATACTAATACCTTCTCAGGAAAGACGCTTAACAGCTTTCTTAATGCTAAATTTAAGTTCCTTTCTCTAACATGACTAGCCTTGATGCTTATTAAAAGTCTTTGAAAGCACTTACTGTGATTCTTGTGTGGTACAAAGAAATCTCTCTCTCTCTCTCTCTCTCTCTCTCTCTCTCTCTCTCTCTCTCTTTCTCTCTCTCTCTGTTTTTTTAACTTTGAAAATTATACCAGAGACAAATGAGTTTTTCTCTACAGTTTAATAATATGGGGAGGAAGGGCCTAGTTTCTGTACTAAAGCATGCTTAGGAAACTGGCATCAGAATGGAATTTTAGATACTGTCTCTACTAAGGACAAGGACTTGTACCAGTAATATTGTTTGTAAGGGGCCATGTCATAACTGCTGCTTTCAGAAATACTAACAACTACTCCCACTTTCCAGACCCTGCCTCTACAATACACACCAGAACCACAAAGATGACAATCCCAGAGCCTACTATTGGGATCCAGTCCCTCTTGTCCTTCCATGCTAGTAGCCAAGCAGGACCTGACTTGATAGACTTGAGTTTAGCTAGCATAGGGAATAGCTTAGCAGCCTGAGACTCCACTTGATTTGGGCTACACACACACTTCTCTTCTAATAATATACTTAGCAATCTTGGACCTGTATTTACACCTACCATGTATCCAACTCCAATCAATGTACCTAGCAGCCTATCAGCAGCCTTGAAACCCCACAGCTGCATTGAGCTGCATGTATACCCTTCTCTGAACAATGAAATGCTTCTTTCTTCGTTAGCAGTTATCAAACTTAATTGTTAGACTTTGTCCTATAGTTATGTCTGGCCCTGAAAGTAGGAAGGCTGATCCAGACTGACCAAGTTTGGGACACATATGCTATAGCATGTAAACTGTGTCCTCAAAGTGAATTTTCAGGGAAAATCTCCTATCTATCATCGTACATATGCATATGAGCACCACACGGTAAGATCAGATGCATTGTGAGAAAGTACATTATACACCTTAATATGTCAGTCATAATAGGGAACCACCAACCCATTCCCTTAGAAACCAAATCTCATGAACCTATGGAAGGGAGCCCCCAAAATAACCAGAGCCCTCGAGTACTTTCACTCATGTGGCCCACTGTTGCTGTTGATATTGCATTCCTGTGTTATCTGCACTCCATTTCATTTTGAATAAAGTTTTTCTATTGTTTTTCCATCTGCATACACCTTTATTCCATTCATATGGTCTAGGAACCTGGAAATGTCCAGCCCATACCCCAGCCACAGTAGCATACTTGGAACCGACTGTGTTCAAGAGCAGTGCTCAAGGACCATCATGGAGTTGGTCTTTTTAAGAGTCACCATGGCAAGAGTGCTTCACAGAGTTGATGTAGAAGGCAGGGCCAGAGAAGGTGCCTGGCACCCACTACAATGAAATTTATCTTTGCTGGCCCGTTACATATCAGTAAGAATGAGATGGAGTCCAAGGGAGGGTTACTCAGAAAACTAGGCAACTGTGCTTTTAATTTTTATTTTCCTACTTCAGTACTGTTCTCAAACAGAAATAGCCTAAATACCACATGTCTATGTTCTAAAAGAATATAGTTTCTTCATATAGTGCCAATGTTAGTGTGGTAGTTGTCAGGTCCCAAAGAAACCCAGAACAAGGTGCACTCAGTACAAGTTGCTCCTTCAGAGCCTCTCACCCCACCCCCTACCCTAAACCTCTTTAAAGTGGGAGCTGGGGGGCCAGGTTTCCCCTAGCTTCTCATTCCTATATAAACCTGCTGTTGTGGCCATGCACTCTCTTGGTCTTCTTGGCCCTTGGTTCCTCTCTTGGTCTGCCTGCCCTCTCTCCCCCTCTCTTCTCTTCCTCTCTTGCTCCCCACCCCTTCCTCTCATGGCTCAGTTCAGTCTGGGAACCTTCTAGATGCCTCTGGCAATACTCTCCCTTATATCTACCATAATATCCTTCTCCACAACCATACCTAGGGGTGGTCATATCCTCATTTTTATTCAGTGGTTTGAATAAGAATGCCCCCCATAGACTATATATTTGAATACTTAGTCACCAGGAAATGTAACTCTTTGATAGGATTAGGAGGTGTGCCTTGTTGGAGGAAGTGTGTCAGTAGGGGTGGGCTTTGAGCTTCCAAAGACCATGTACGATAGGCCCAGGTTTTCTCTCTGCCAGAGGTTCAGGATGTAAAAGTCTCAGATACCATTCCAACATCTGTTTGTGTGGCACCATGCTCTCTGCCATGGTGATAACGGACTAAGCCAGTCCCAATTAAATGCTCCATTTTGTTAGAGTGGCCTTGGCCATGTTGTGTCTTCATAGCAATAGAACGGTGACTAAGACAGTCACTAGCTTTACACTCCATCTAACATTCACAAAACCATATTCAGTTCAGCTGAAATTAAAGAGAGACTACACAAGTCAAGCTTTGGTCCAATCTGGCAAAAACTTTAGGGAAACAAAGGATGTCAACCCACTATCTTTTGAACATGCTGTAAAGGCAGCCATAATTTTTCTTGTAGGGATTACAGGGGGGGAGAGTTGGAGAGTTCCAGAAGCAAATGTAGAACGGCAAACTCAGCTCCCACCTGAGGGAGGAGCTCAGCTCCACCACCATTCTGAGGTCTAGAGTACTGTTCATGTTGATGAAGGACAAAAATTGTCTGTCAGTCCAGCTCCTAAGGTAATAAATGATCTACTCAGAGGACTAAAAATAATATATCAGAGCTAACCATATGGCTTCACTGCTTCTGGACACCCAAGTAGCTCACTGAAGTTTTCACACTAACCAGTGACCTATATACTGCTCTAAGTACGGATCTTCTACAGACTGACTAATGATCATGTGTTACTCACATACCCTACTTCATGCCTTCTAGAATCTACCCCAATGGCAACTTCTTCTGACACTTTGTCCCTGCTTGGCTGTTTTGTATTCAGATTGAGGACATAGTAAACACTGCTTTGAACCCCACTGTGTAATCAAATGGCCCATTTGGTTATAAGTATCACTCTTCTACTAAAAATTTAATTAATCCAGATGCTCGGAGTGTGTCAGCTAATTTAATGGCTCAGCTAACTACAGGTTGACTAGGAAATAGTTTTCCTTTCAACCTATGTTGTTACAAGCATGACTGAGCTGCAGGATCAAGACGTAAACCTTCACTGGGAATAATCTTTTGGGCATTCTAGAAGTTCCAGTGCCGGCTTCCCTCTCCAGGTCTCTCTCCTGAGTTGAAGGGCTCATACTGGTATTTCAAAAGCCATCTGCCAAGGCTTTCCTTGGGTTTGAATGTAAATACAAGGCTTGTTTTTTGATTTCACTCTATCCCAGCATTAAACTCAGTCACTTTCCTTCCAGCCTTCTGTCTTGTGGGTCTATATTTTTAATAGCCTGGCATAAAATAATGTTTATGTAAGGAGAAAGAAAAGCTAAGTTGGCCTTTGGGATCTTTTGTCTTTATACTGGGTTCATAAATTTGGGCTTAGGTTCATCAAACCATGTGTGAAGAGGAAAGCCATGTTTAGGTTAAGGTTGAATTCAGGTTATATGTGTGTATGGCACAGTGTTCAGGTACACCCACGTGTGCAGGTGCATGTGGGAGGCAAAAGGACAGTGTCAGTCTGCCATCAGAACTTGAAAGAGTCAACAGAAACATGAAAGCCTCATTGTTAAGCTACCAATGAAAACATGGTCACTATAAATTGTTCTGGGTAAAAAATAAAGTTGCATTATTTTTCAGGTTTATCCATATCTTTAGAAAACCATAGTCAGAAGAAAACAAAAAAATAGAATTACCATGCTAATTAATAATAAATAGTAGCAATAATTCAAGATCTTTCTCTCCTCTGTTCTAGGTTTCAAACCCAGGATATTATATTCCTTAATACATCAATCATAGTAGGGAACCACAGTATCCCCGAAGTGTTAAGATTGTGGGCATGTACCACCATCCTAAGACTTTAAAGTCATTCTTTGTATTTTATATTCCTTGGGGAAATGATAGTAGAATTGTTTTCGTCTTTTATATTTTCACATTTGAATCTAAGTTCATTATGAATCAATGTCGACAGCAGAATTACTAAGAGAGTCTGGAGTTAAGCTCAGCTGTGGAGCCTTTTGCCTATCTCTGTGAAGACCTGAGTTCCATCCCTACCACAGGAAGAAAAAGGTACTGAGAGAATTTGTCAACCACAGAAAGTGAAATAATACAATACTAGAAAGTCTTCATGCAGATTTTCCTGTTTAGTATCTAGAATATTGTTTGTTTGTTTCAATCCCCATATTTGGGGATATAGTTAATCCTAGCAGTGTTATATAATAACATGGCTAGACTTTAACAACATCACAGTATCTTTCAAAGAACAATCCTGAAAATAAAATCTCACTCCAATTCTCAGTCATTCCCATACTTTCATGTGTATGTATGTACACAGTTAATCACATATATACATTTACATATTAATATACATATGTACACCCTTCTACATATAAGGGAAGAGGAAGTTTACCCTAAGGAAAATATCCCCAGACTCCCAATGCCCCAAGTCACTCCATCAAACAAGAAAGACAGAGAATAATGTCATTTGGGTGACTTTCATTTATATTCAGGCTTTTTCCTCAGAATATTATAGACATTGTCTCATTTTGGTTTGCAGTTCCTCTAATATTGTTTAAAATAAACTCAAATACTTTTCTCCTTTAATAGAAATTTCTCCATTTTAGATATTTTCCTTCACTCTTTTCTTGTTTTTTCCCCCTCTTCACTCTTAAGTAGGATGTTTTATATAAAAGTAGGTCACAGAAAATTGTTAATGTCAAGTCACTCAGAAGCCATTAATCCACCTTCCAGGGCTTAGGAAGCAATATACGGCAGCACCAGGAAGCAATTTAGACAGAAGATGCTAGTATTTCTAGTATTCTTCCCTAAGGAAATGTCTCAGTTGCAAGAAAATGAGCAATTTAAAATACTGTACTGTTTTCAATGTCTTTTAAAAGTCCCCAAATTTTAAGTTCTTAGAGGTTAATTAACAAAAGTCAGCCTTTATCATAGTACATCTGATTAACACTTTGGCAAATCACTTTTTAAAAAGTCATCAGATCCAGAGCAGGTAAAGCAAAGCAATATGCTCTGAGTTTCGAGTCAGAAAAAATCTTGGTTTGATCTCTGATCTGCCGTCTAGCTGTGATAGGCACACGCTATTTATCAGCTGCACTTCTTTCCCTCTATAAAACGAGAACTATAAGTTAGGAGGTTATTTAGGTCCTGGATAACCTTAGTATATTTCTGCTATTTAGCTTAGCCAGACAGTACCTATTTACTGACCTGATTTTCTAATCTGGTTCCAGGCCCTATTTCAGAGAATGAAGATAGATAGATAGATAGATAGATAGATAGATAGATAGATAGATAGATAGAGATAGATAGATAGATAGATAGATAGATAGATAGATAGATAGATAGATAGATGATGGATAGATAATAGAGAGACAATTAAGTAACCACTCAAGTGAACACTTAATATAACAGCAGGAGTATGAGCACTAGCACAGTCAGATAAGGCATGTCATTACTTCAGTTCTATCATTTGTCTCTCCTTCTTGGTATACACAGAGAGACACACACAGAGACACACACAGACGCAAACACACACACACACACATGCACCAACAGTAGCAATAAACAATCTTCACATAAAGTCATACCTATCAAATTGTATATGAACCAATGTCTACTGTATTAGAACTTCACTTAACTAACATATATGTTTGAATGGATGAGCTCTTTGGTATGAATTACATATCTGGATGATCAAGGTGGAGGGAAACTAGATGTATGGTTGGAAACTCTCCATTAAAGCCAGCTCTATGTGGGAAAGTAATGACAGTTCAGTTGTGAATTCCGCACTCTGTCCTAACCCAGACCTTCCATCAATCAGTCTTATTGTCAGAAACTCGGCCAGAAGATGCCCCTTGCTTTCTTGTGTCTAGTATCGGCCCTTGTTTAAAAGGTAGCTCTTAATCCCTTGGATTATACACTGTGCCTGTTCTAATCATTTAATGCTTGAGCAAATTGGGTTGATTGATTCCACTTTTAACAAATAAGACAAAGTGCAATTGAAGCTTTTCTAACTCATCTGTTCTATGTGAGAGCTGTGGGTATTGACCCTTGTGGGGAATCAGAGAAGGGAAGAATTTGAGCAGGGCTGGGGAGGGTGGAGTAAAGGGAAAAGCTGGATGGGATCTAGAGGCACACCTGGAGAAACACTAACCCAGACAGACAAAAAACATGAGACCCATAGAACCAGCACAAAGGACCAAAAATGAGAAATCCTAACACAGAATACTCAGTTCAAACTGAAGGGTGGTCTTGGTGTTCTAGATGTTTGTTGAAAGGCTGGGATATAAGGTCACAGGAAATTTTTATAAAAATCTACCAAAAAGAGGAGAGAAAACCCAACTCAAGTAGAAATGTGTCATAGAAGAAATAAAATTCACAGAAGGGGAAAACTTGGCTCAAACATAGGAGAATGTCTCGACGATAAATCAGAAAAATCTCTGGATTGAAAAATCTTTGATTTGAGCTCTTCTAAGAGGACTCAAAAAGAATATACACATATGTCATCAAAGTCTTGATTTTAGCCAAAGTCGTATTGTCTCCCACTCAGACACTACAAAGAACTCTGGTTGTCACTATTTTTCTTGGGTTGCTCCAGCTGCTAGATCCCAAACACCCACGTATGTCCCCTGAGGAGACAGCCATGATGGAAACATGGATTTGACAGGCTATCGGAACAACTGAGTTAGCACAATGACATTTTCTCACTAGTATATCTGGAAAGCTGCAGAATCAAACCACATAGAGAGCATCCAACAAGCCAACTTCTTCTGGATGGGCCTCTACACAGAAGTGGCTCACTCATGGGATGCAATCATCCCCCCTGCTTTGTCTGCCTTCACATCTAAAGAGAATGATGTCCCATGGGGGACAGGACTAGGGGACTATTTTGTCTGTTCTTCTGAGTCCTCTGGGGCTCTCAGAGTCCAGTCCCTCATGCATAGTTTTTTTTGGGGTGAGGTTATGAAAGGATGAATAGGGAAGTTCATTTTACAGATCAACCACCTAGATTTGGTCCACTGTAAATAACCACCCAAGGCTCTGTGTACACAGGTCTTGGCCTGGAGCTGCTTCAACAAGATTAGATACAAGGTCTCAGGACAAAGGCATTTGCTTACCTAAAGCTATCTGGTTCGAGAAACACATCCACTGGGGTCCCTGCCAGTGTGAACTAGAGGCTTCCCTTGCTGGAAATAATAGCTTTTGTTTTCCTGCCCTTTCTAAGCTTCTGGCTGCAGACATACTCTGTTCCCACTGCTTTCTATCTGAGGATGCAGCTTTATTTGGGTAGAAAAGATAAGGAAACAGAGGCCTGAAAGGATTAAGGAAAGCCATTTGGTCTTCGATTTTTAATGGCTCCAGTGGCAATAGACACTTGCAGATTACATTCTGCTAGAAATGTAAGCTTATTAGTGTCTCCAGCAACCAAGGAGACCCTATCTGAGACAATAAGTAAAACGGGGCTGATAAAATGGGTTAGGGAGGAAAAGGATGCAAGTGCTTGGTCCCTCTGGAGGATGTCCTGTGGAGTTAAAGGGGCTTTCCAACATCACCTCAAATATCTCAACAACAATGTTTTGAAGTTTGTGATGTGCCACCATAAATTTTCAGTGTTTAGAAAACTCGACATTTAGAATCTAATCCCCAGGGGTTGCAGAGAGTGAGGGGTCCCCCCAATTCAAAGGGTCCACCTCTTACTCTCTAATCAATACTGACAGCTAAAAGAACCTAATCAATACTGAGCCAAAAGAGAGCCTCAGATGAGAAATATGTAGAAAACTTTCCATTCAAAAAGAGTTCAGCCCTCATTATCAGAAATCAGCATCCCAGGGCTCTCCTGAATTCTCCAGGAAGGAGACTCAAGCAGCCTCCCCAACAGTGTGGGTTAGGAGTGGATACACACTGCCACTTCATCTTCAATGCCATGGGTTCAAGTACCCCTCCTGCTGTCTTTGCTGCGTTGTCTGAAGAGAGTATTCCAAGGAGCCGCGTACTGGCTGCCTATGGGCATGACACAGTAGCTGAACCTGCCGGGCAAAAAGTGGCAAAGTGCTTTGGACGTCCTGATATTATACATACAAAAGTGGTTGGCAAGCTCTGCAAAGATTGAGGAGCCTTCTGCATTGGTGAAGTTTGGGAGATGTGCCAAAAATCTTGTCCAAAATAATAAAAAGAGAAGAAAGTGTGGAATCTTGAAATTCTTACCACATAGGCAGAATTCCCTCAACTTGGTGATTGGTAGATGCAGAAACTTTACAGTTGGCACTCTATAACAAGACCGGCAGAGCCCATGGTGCTAATAATGTGTGTGGTAAAGACGCCTGGAAAGTTTCCAGAATTTTGGAAATTTCCAGAAATTTAGAACTTCTAGACTGTTCCAGGATTTCAGAGCAAGTCCATTTGAGAGTATTCTCCTCTCCGACTCCTGCATCTTTGCAGAGATTGAGCTCTCCCTTGAGGTCATCAAACTTCCATGGGACCAGAGCTCTCAAATCAAGAGCTAGATGGAGCAGACCAATCAACTCAAGCAGCCCTGTGAGCCCAGCAGGCAAGCTTCCGGACAGGGCTTGGTGACACACCCAGGATCAGTCGTGATTAAGGGCTATCGATCGGCCCAAATAGGCTGCACAAATGGCCACGCTTCATTACCTGTCCTACTGCGCTAATAACTTTCATACACACTCTCTACAACCAGCTGACTAGGGTAGACAAGTTCTGGCGTTGGTTTGCAAAGGGTCAGCTGGATATACTGCTGTGGGCGAGGGAAAAAAGGTCACCGCCGCTACACTATGGCTTCATTCATGGAAGGGCAGCTAGCTCTGAGACCCAGTAACAAACGCGGCAGCATGTACCTCTGGTCATGCATTCAGGCCATACACAGAGCACTGTCTGTTGAAGCTACAGCTGCTTTGT
>JADRCD010206610.1:5102-21645 GCA_019843815.1 Montemys delectorum
CCCCTACTTACCTGCCCTGTACTCCAGCCCCCTACTTACCTGCCCTTTACAGTTAGAATCATTTGTTGCATCTGTGGGGTAATTCTTTTTTATGGGCTGATTCTGTAGCATGCAGTATTCTGAATGGCCAGGTGGCAGTCTTAACTTGCAGTTCAATGAAATCTTTTTAATCTGAAGATTATGTGTAGCTAGCTGTCTTTGGAATCAAAACCTGTGAGCAAACAGAATATAAAGTAGAGAGAACAGAAGGAAAACTGTCTAGAAGGCTGCGAGGAGGAGCCCTGAGTGGTTCCACCCCATCCCCACACCTTGATTGCTTGAGCCATGAGTCTTGACTGTGGGAGGAATGGTACCATGGATTAAAAATTGATTCATGTCATGTACATGTATCCCTCTGGATAAGCTTGCCTCAGCCTCTCACACTGTTACCACCTAGCTGGTATCATAATAAAGCCTTTAAAAGACATTAAATTAGACTATATGCTTCATAGGTGACAGAGAACCTTATAAGCCAGTGAGGTATCATAGTAAGCTAGTAAACCGATGGAAAGTAAGACGTTTGGTATATTTCCATTACTAGGAAGTGAGTTGTTTGATCAGAGTCTTGCAATATCTGGACACCAAGATGGTATGTTAAGGCCACACGTGATACTTGCACTCGGAGCATTGTGTGCAGAGGGGAGGAAACTACATCCAGGATCTTCCACTGAGGACAAATGACGAAAGCAATCAACTGACTCCTAGATACTGCACTGATTATACATAGGGATATTCTGGACTGTCTTCATGGATCAGTGTTTGTCCCCATGTTGGCCTAGATAACTATCAGAGTTGGCTATAACAACATCATTATGGTGAGTAGTTTATGTGGCTGAGGCTTCATGTGACTTCCATTCCTGCCTGGCTGGCTGTTTTGTTCATAAACCCATTGTGTGATGATATAGGCAGCCAAGGAGGTAGGCTGATGAGAATCCATAAATTGTGTCACCTTATCTATTGATTATCAAAAGCCTTCTTCTCTAAGGGTGCCTTATGAAGAACAAACCCAGAAGACACAAACATCAACATAGAACATTTTTTGCCAGTTAGAGAGATAGCCAAATACCTCTTCTCTAAATATCTTTGTTGTTACTAGTTTCTAGTCATTCTTCCAGTTATGCAGCCTAACTATTGGCTACAACCACCGAGTACAAAATTATATGTAGGGCATTTTTTCCTTCCCTTGGAGAAACATAGCTGTCTGCAGAGACTAGATGGGCCTCACATCAATATCTTAAGGGTCTACACTGTACTTCACTCATAGAGACTGTCCAAAGACTCTAACTATTTCTCCTATGTGCCACTGATACGTCAAGAATCAAATATGCTGATCCTGCCCCTACTGAAGAGCCTTCTCTGGTATGGGCCTTATTAGAAACTGGTTGCTTAATTAGTTACTCATGGATGGAGAGAGTTATACACACAAGTAAGGCCTCTGCTGCTGCTGTAAGTCGAGAGTTCTACCTTATATTTTTTTATTTTTTGGTTATGAGAGGGATGGGATGCAACAACTTACCCTTCTTTTTAAAAACACATTTCTATAGGTCCCACGTTATCAGACATCCAAGAATTTGCCTACCATGTCCCAGAATGTTTATCACACTCACTTGCTACTCTCTAGTGCACACATTTCTCACTAGTAACTTTAAGAGTACTTGATGCTTTCTTTTCACCAGATCTAGTCAGCACAATGTCCTTAGGATGCTGGAACAATGTGACAGCTCATGGTGTGGAGAACCTGGTGTAGTCAGTAGGACATCAGGCTGGAGCGTTCTCCCTGGAGTAGGACAGGTGTGTTCGTGGCTTTATCAGCTGAAAGCTATTTTATTTGGGTGATCCTTGTGGACAGGTATGGAGAGAAAAGATCTGAAACTACTTATCAAGCACCAAGGGATATGTTAATTTGCTCAAACAATGACACCACATCTGGCACAGTAGTTACAACTGGAGCCACCACCTGTTAAAGCCTACAATGATCCACTGTCATTCTCCAGTACAGGTACATCTATATTCAGCCCAGGCCCATATGTGAAGTGAATGGTGTGGTGGGATTCACTCCATGCACTATTATTAGTCTGGCTCTTAGAGAGCAACAGAGCCAATATGGTATCTATATTGTTTAAACGTATATCTATATGCTTATGACAAGACACTGCATATATGATTAGGGGGGCTGAGAAGTGCTGCAGTTGGCACACTAGAGACACAGAGGAGCTGATAGGATAGTTCTAGACTCAGTCTAAATATATAGTAACTAGGCAGTTGAGAGTATAGGATTTGGCCTGAGCTGGAGGCTAAGGCAGGAGGAGCCCGAAGTCCCTGCCCAGGACAGTGAGGCTAACATAGTAAGAATTTTCTTTTCTCACTCTTAGACATCTTTGGATTTGATAATGCCTCCTACCCACATTGTAAAAAGCAGTGAGCTCTATTTTAGTCTACCAGCTCCATTGTTAACTTCTTCTTGAAACATCCTCACAAACACACATAGAATAATATTGACGTAAATTGTTGGGCACCTTTTGTCCCAACAAGTTGTACATGAAGTTACCACAATGTCTGACAGTTCTCTAGGCTCACTATTCTGTCAGCCTAGGTCTGAATGATGCTAACAGAGACACAGGATAGAGCCACCAACCAATCTACCACAGGCAGGAAATCAATGTTGATTAGTCAGTAACAATATCAAGATTTGTTACCACAGCATAGGTTCAATGAGATGGGAGCTTGCAATTTAATAATAAAAAAAAAATGAGCTATGCAAAGATGCATCACTACAGCTCTTACAGTGCTACTACCTAGAGGGCTCCAAACTCCCTTCCTTAACCACGCTTTTCCTCTGGCTCACCACTCTGCTTGTGTCTTGCTTGGCTTAGTCACTTGGATGTTTCAAAAGTCACATACAAGCTTCAAAGCCATATGTAAAGTGAACTCAGGAATGCTTCTCAGAGCCTTCAGGTCAGCACCGCCTGTTAGCCTTAGCTTGAACTGTTATTAAAATCAGAGCCATCAACGCTTCTGCCTCTCTCCTGGGGAACGTGATGGGGCACAACTGCATACCACTGTCGTCTCTTGAGTCCTTCTGGTTGACTCTGTGGGGTAAGCGTAGATCTGTAAAGCATGTAAATCTTGTCAACTTTCTATTATGACTTCTTATTAAAACTTATCAATATTTTTAAAAATCCTTACTGTGGTTTATACGTTCCTGTGGGACCTGGGTCTTCCCGTATCTCTAGCCTCCTACCTTACCTCCCTGGCCACCCTCCCAGCACAGACACATATGCCTTTCAGGCTTCAGGGGGCTTTGTTCTTGCTGTTGCCTGTGGACTTCTCTTCTGTTGACTTTTTGGACCATTTCAGGATCTCAGCTTTATTATCACTTTGGCTAATAAAGCTTCTTCCCTGATCGTCCTTATCAAAGTAGGACTAGAGAAACACATGCTAGGTTACTGTTCAGACTTCAAAACAAGACATTGTGTGATACGTGACTGCATTCTCAACAGACAAGCACTGAGGACAATGACAATTGGAATAAGCAGGACTCAGAAGGAGGATCACTGCATAATCTCATTTATATCATGTATCCCAAGGAATCAAGTTTACAGCATCAAAGACTGCGATGGTGGCTGCTGGGAGGGATCCAGAGTTGAGGACAGTGAGGATTTACAGATCCTAACACACATAAAGCTCTACTCAAGTAAGATGAAAAAGCTGTAGACATCCGCTCTACAACACGGGACTTAGAGCCAACTACATTGTATGGTATCCTTGAAAATCTGTCAGAAGATAGACCTCAGCTAAAGATTTTATCCTAGTTTTTAGAAAGTGCTGGTCTTTATTCTTATCCCATCATTCCTTTTAGTTCCCTAAGGATATCGATCAGAAGGTGTGTGTGTGTGTGTGTGTGTGTATAAAACAGTATATATATATATATATATATATATATATATATATATATACTGTTTACTCCCTACAAAAGGGCCAAGAGCACAAGAATTTTGCTAGTCTTGTC
This sequence comes from Montemys delectorum, assembly GCA_019843815.1. Lineage (NCBI taxonomy): Eukaryota > Metazoa > Chordata > Mammalia > Rodentia > Muridae > Montemys > Montemys delectorum. The sequence continues at coordinate 9,151 of JADRCD010206610.1, forward strand.
ATTATAATCCTCATGCCCTATAAGAGGAGCACAAAGCCATCAGCATATATTAATAATTAAGAAGTTAATTAGTAATTAGACAAATGAAGGTAAGACTTAAGGGACACATGACTTGCGTTAGACACACAGATAGTAACTATGTGGGCTTTCCAGTTTTACTTTCTGTCAAGAGCCAGATATATGCTAGCTTCCCTCCCTCCTATGCTGAAATTTCTTCCCCACTCCTCTCCACCTCCCCTCCCTTCCACCTCCCATCCCCTCCACCTCCCGTCCCCTCCACCTCCTCTCCCATCTACCCACCGCACCCTCTTCTTCCTCCTCTTCCTCCTCTTCTCAGGTCCTAGAAACCAAACCCAGGGCCTCGTGCATGCTAGGCAAACATTGTACCAACTGAGGTACAGTGCCAGCCCTCCAACCACACGTTCCATACCTGTAATGTTTGTTCTGATTCTACATCATACAGAACTTCATGTTGGCTCCTAAACAGCAAAAGAATGATTTTCAGGCCATTTGCTTCATTTCTCTTTTCTTTTCTTGTCTTCTCTTTTGTTTTCTCCTTTTCTTTTTCTTTTCTTCCTTCCTTCCTTTCTTTTTTTCCAGAATCATGTTGGTTTTAGCTTTTTTTTCTTTTCCCCTCACCACCCAAACAAAGTGGCTTTGCAACCCCGGTAGCCTGGCTAACTTCCCCGATTTTCATATTATAAAATGTTCTAACACTCTACCACACAGATAAGCACTAGAAAAATCGCAGGGTTATTTTACTAACGTTCAATGAGCCAATTTGCCTGTGTATGGGATTGAGAAGGATGCCAGGTATCCCATTCAAGTGATTAACCTCTTGGTTTATAAATGCAACAATTTCATGTGTATAAATAATATAATAAAAGGAGCATTTATACCAAAGTCATGTAACCTTCCCCTTTCTCTGTGCCTCTCCTTAATTAGTAAATAATTCATCAAATTCTGAAATGGATTGTGTTCCCACCTACATTTCTTCATCCAATTATTATGAACTAGGACAGCAGGCACTTTCTCCCCTCGGAAGGCGTGCGATAATGAAATTGTTCAGGGCTGTCCAGAGCCTGTGTGACACTGCAGAGAACACAGCTGGCTCGAGCCTTGCCGAGCAACTTCCGGTTCTGAAGAATTGCAGCTGTCCTTTTAGTTTGACCTCTTGTATCTGAAGGTTAGCTAGTTGTTTCTCCACCAGAGCCTGTAAATATGGCCGGTGGAGAGCCAGACTCCCAGCAGAGCAGGAGGGAGCAGCTGAGCGGACCGTGTTGGCCTTAGCACAGCTTTTGCTCAGGTCCATTTTTGCACTGCTCATCAGCCACAGTTCCTGAACACAGAAATGTCCTTTATGTTGTAAATTATGTAAGATTATTGTGAGAACTTTCTTGTGGGAGCTATAACGTCTCCCCCTTTGGACTTTTTCGTGTGTGGAAAATCCTCTACATTAGGCATAAATTAATATACTCTTGGGCTGATAACCTTTGCTTTCTCGTCTTTTACCTTTAAACGGAGGTAGAATAATGCCCAACATAGTATAATTTGCCTTTGCAAAATTCTTCTATGTATGTCACTGTAATTCCCGAGGATGGTCTTGCTAATAAATCCCAGTAAAACCCTCCTTCAGATCGTTTGGGTTCCTGCACGAGTTCTGTTTAGAATTTTATCATCATCCACATTCAACAGACTCGACTTTGTTACAGACAGACCTTGGAGGGTGTGCACTGAGCTTACAATGGCAGTGTTCTTACCTGGAGTTTCTTTATTTTTCCCTCCAATGCATTAGAGTTTTATGGGAAAAGATAAAATGGTTACTGCCTACTTTACCACAGCTTTTCAAATCGTCTCTTCAGCTTGAAGTTTATGGGTGCTGAAAAATCACCTTAATTTGCAGATTGTTCAGGCCCTGTTTACCGTGTCTTCATATTATTGTCAAGCCAAGGAAGCAATACTGGACACAGCAGAGTATTTATGACTGAATCAATGGAAGAAATTACCAGAATCAGCTGGTGAAATGTGTGAACGGGATTCAGCCATGAGATTCCAGTGTTCTTCAGCGTGTCTCTGCTCAATAGGAGCACTCAGATTTTCCTTTTGTATTCTCTGTCCTTATGTGTGTGCACATGTTGCGTGTGTTCATGTGATCACATGCCACAGTCACAGGACAACCTTGGCTGTCATTCTCCGCCTGCTACCTTGTTTGAGGCAGGGCTTCTCAGTGCTCTGTTCTGTATTCCAGGCAAGCTAGCCCGGGGACTCCCAGGGTTTTGTTATCTCTATGTCTAGTTCTCTGAAGGAGCATTAGTATTATAGATTCATACTTCTCTGTCTGCCTTATGTGGGTGCTAGGGACTCAAACTCATGTCCTCAGCCCATCTTTTGTATTGTTTTAACTTATTGCACATGCTTTGTGTTTCAAACTGATAGCTGGAATCTAGACAACTCAATTCTTTCCTTAAAATCTCCCCTTCTCTTTCTTTAATAATAAATAAGCTATTTTCAGCTCTTCCTAGAGAAACTGTGTTGTTAAATTCTGCTTCTTTTTACACTTACAGCTCCTCCAGAGACAAAGGGAGTTCTGTAGAAATGAACAATGGGAAAGAACCATACAGGAAAATGATTGACTGAAGTTGCTAAAGAAATTATGTCTTAATCTTAATTAAGCAGCGTTTGACATCTGGGTGAAGGGATTGCTGGCTCTTCCACAGGAGTGCTTTACAATAAGTGTCCTCTGGGTGGCTAACGTGAGAAATTTTCTCCACAGAGCAAATGCTTTCTATCAGACACTAGTTGTTGGCTATATCCCAATATGGAGCAGTGAAACTTTGATCAAGGTCAGGACAAACGGAATTTAAGACTTCTAGTCAATAAGGTGCTGTTTGCTTCCAAACTACTGGAGAGCTGCTTTTCCTGACCTTGGGGGATCAGATGGGGTGCAGATCTGGGAGTGTCCGTTCAGGGCATACTAAGAAGGAAGGGATGGCTATCTCATCATGATGGTCAGTAGAGCTGACTACATCTCATTGGGTCCATTTGCCAGGTGATGATCCAGCTAATAGCTGAGAAAGAAGTGCTCTCCTACAATCCTTTTTGGAGAGCAAGATCTTGAAGCAGTGCTTGTACCCCAGGTCTTTTCTTCCAGCAGTTCTGTACCTTGTTGAGTTCCTCTCTTATTGGTCCTGTGCTCAATTTTCTTCTAAAAGCCCTAATCTCAGTTACCTCATATTAAGAAAGGGAGAAGAAGCTAGTATGGACTAATTAGGTATGGTGAGCAGACCTTGCTTAAGAAGAAACAGGTGCTGACCAGGTATGGTGGTGCATGCCTTTAGTCTCAGCACTTGGGAGGCAGAGGCAGGTGGATCTCTGTGAGTTCAAGTTTAACCTGGTCTACATAGTGAGTTCCAGGACAGCTAGGGTTACATAGTGAGACCCTGTCCAAAAAAAAGATATGTTATTTATTGCATTTGAATCCCAGTCAAGCTTGGAAGTAAGCTCCATTTCAGTGACAAGATCATTGAGGTCCTTACACATGATTTTCCAAAGAATACACAGAAAGCTAGGATTGCAGACTGTATTTGACAGCTTTCTGTGGTTGTGACAAAATATATAAGTTAAAAACTTGAAAGGAGGGGATATTTAGTTTTTCTCATGGCTTCAGATTTCAGCTCCCAATTACTTAGCTCCTTTACTTTAAGGCCTGTGGTGAGTGAGGCAGGACATCCTTGGGTAAGCCTTAAGAGAGAATTGATGATATCTTAGAGCATCCAGTAAAAGAATGGGAGAAGGGAAAGGAGAAAGGGACAGGGGAGAGGGTAAGGAGAGGGGAGAAGAGAGAAGAGAATGAGGGGGGCAAGGAAGGCAAGGGAAAAAGAGAGGAGAGGGTATGGGAGGAGGGAAGAAGAGGAGGGAAGAGAAGAGACAGAGTGCCGATGTATCATATTCTATTCAAGAGAACTGTCTCCAGTGACATCACTTTCTTCTACTTGACCTCACTTCCTACATGCTGTATCATCCCTCAGTAATACCATAGTTACTGCTATAGGTTAATATCATCAACTCAACAGGGTCTAGAATCACTGAAGAGACAAGCCTTGTGACATTATTTTTGAAGGATATCTTAATGATGCTGCAGTGGGAAACCATCTTAATTATAGGTGGCCCGTTCTCTGAGCTTGGATCTTGGAATGCATAAAAAGGGAAAAGCTGTTTGAGCTCCAGCATTCACTGGTCTTTGATTCCTGACTGCGGATGCACAGTGCCCAGCCATCCCTCTGCTCCTGGTGCCATGATTTCCCTGTCATGATGGAGTGACCCCCACTAAACCCAGAAAATTCTTTTGTATTGCTTCTTGTTAGGTGTTTGGTCACAGCAAATAGAAAGTGACATACACAGCTGCCAAGCCTTTAGAATATGACTTTTAGGGGACATTTGAGACCCAAACCATGGTCAGATTTGAAATTTGAGTATATTGACTTCAAGGGTTTGCTAATTTTAAACTGCTACGATCCTCTGACTCACATAACACTTCTGTAGGGCCAAATTTTCAGTCTGAGCCTTGATCATTGAGCCTACTGAGCCTACTGAGGAGGCTGGGACTCTAGATATGAGGTCTTTCCACTCATTTGGCTTGCCTTGCGCACCCCAATTTTGTATGAGACACAATGAAATGGAGTGTAGCTGGTGTCACATGTTTCCTCTGACTTATTGGGTGTCATTTTTGTGCCCAGTTCTTGAGCTGTCTGTTTTCTGTGATTCTGGGCTTCCTGTGGATCGCTGCATTGTTTTTCCAACCTTGATCCTGTTCATCTTTCCTAGAGATTACATGGACTATCCCATGCTGATATGGGGTATGTGGTTCAAGACGTTCTATTTCTTTTCTCTCATCCCCCTTTCTGCGGCTAGGTTGTAGATGAGGTCTCACCTTCTTTACCAAAAGCCATATGAGAGATATAGCAAATGAATCACCCACTGGCAAGGACTGGAAGTACTTTAAGCAAAGTACTACCAGCCCTGCCTGAGTACTTGCAGAGCCAGCCCCAGTGCTTCCCAGGGGAAAGGAACCAAACCTGGTGAGAAATTTCTTGAGAGACTTTATTAACTTCTCCGAGGTTAGAGGGCACTTGTGACTCATGGGTCTCAGAATTTCGATTTAGTTAAGGAGCTTGCTCACTTGAGTCATGGAAAAATAGCAGCAAGAGGCTATGATAAAGACAATCAGATCACTTTCCAAGTGCTGATTTTCTGAAGCCTTTGGTAGACATGGAGTCATGTTGCTATGTTTCTAATCAGAAATGTTACCCATGGGCTTGGGTTTTGAGTGCATGAGTCCAGGTTATTGGGATACTTTGACGGCTACGGAACCTTGTGTCTGGCTGGCAGAAATAGGGAAGCATTTATAGGTTACACAGACCTCCAGTTCTAACCTTCTCACTCTGCTTCATGGGCATGCATGGTCCACTACCATGTGAACAAACTCATACCATCCTTTGGTCCTTGTCCTAGTTAAATAATTCCTCCCAGGATTCTCTTTTTTTATGGTGGGGGGAAATAATTCAAGTTAGCTGCTTGGTTGTCTTATAACGCATGGATTCTTTTTCATCCCCATATCTATACATTTGAGATCTTCAAAGCAATGAGGGCAATGTCCTGTGGCCAAATACCTGACAGAAAGAACTTCCGGAAAGAAACTTTTATGTTGGCTCACAGTTTCCGAGTGTTGCATGCAGTTCGTTGCCTCAGGAAAGGCAGGTTGGGTCAGCTTACATCCATGACAATGGAATTGAGAAGCAGTGTTGTTAATAATATTGGGCTACCTTGTTCTGAGCATGTCATACTAGAATGGCTGGTAATCTGTGAGATTTTCTGAGATCTGGAGGCTAGAAAAGAGATTTGACATCAGGGCACAGACAGCGATCAGACAATAATAAAAGTGTTGTATCTAAATACAGTTCAGGCTGTTTAACCAAAGATTGCTTTTGATTTATGTTGAAAAGCCACAGTGAATGTTATTAATGTCTGGCAAGGAATTCTCCCTTGCTTATTTCAAGTCATTGGTTAGATTTTACTTACAACGTGATTAAAATAGACAGTTGGGAAACATTCTCATGCTTTTGAGTGAGCTGATTTGATCAAGAGATTAGACTGAAAAGCTAAGGATTAGATTGAAAAATTAATTCCTTATTTTACTGCCTTCTCTCAGGTACCGTGGCAGAGTAAAAGGAACTAGAAGGCCTGGTTCTTACTATAGGTCCCATCCATGACCCCTATCAAAGCAGTTAAATCTTTAGAACTTAATATTGTCCTGAATTTTTCTGTTGTTACTCCTATCTGGTAAGCATTTGCCAAATCTCTTCTGAGGCTTGGGTGGGCTTCCGAATGAGCCCGCGCAGGTGAGGACACAGGCACTACCACGTGTGATCTCTGTCAAACTACTCCTCCTTCCTGAGGCCCACTGTCTGTCCACCTTTAGATGTGGATGTGTCGATTGAACTGGGCCACAAAGCATCAGTGGAGTCTCCTCTGTAAAAAGCAGCATTTGAACCATGCGATGTTTAAAACCTTGTCAGTTCTGAAAGTCTATTTTACAGAACCCCACAGGGAAGAGAATGGATTTCCACAGAGTCCTAGGGTTTCAGACTATAAAGAAGAAAAAAATTTTCTAGGTTGGAAACCAGATATAACACTTTACAAGGTTCTGGATTTTTTCTCCTAATTAAAAAAAAAAAAAGTGACTTGTCTGGTTGGGTAGTTTTAATATGACTCTGCTGAAGGTCGTATATGAAGTCAGCTCATGGTTTCTCTAACATCATTCCAAGGAAGCATAGCAGTACACCCATGCAGGAAGCCTTTTTATAGTTTTATCAATTCTCTGTCTTTGTTGATTTCTTCTTATCTACATTTTTTGTCAATTTCTGAATGTTATAACCTCTGATTATAACTCTTGATTTTTCTCTTATTTCTAATATTTATTTTTACTTCAAGAATTTCAAAAAAAAAAGAATTTCAAAACTCCATAATTGATAGAGCGTTTACATTTTAAAATTTTATCTTAATGATGGCCATTTTTAAAGATTTCTTTTTATCTTTAATCATGTACATGCATGCACATCTGTGTGAGGGTGCATCCCTCACACAGAATGCAGGTATCCCATGGAGGCTGCAAGAGACTGTTGGAGCTCTCAGAGGCAGACTTGGGGGCAGCTGTGCACTGCTTGATATAGGTGCTGGGAACTGAACTTACTCCTCAGCAATACAGTGCTCTTAGTCACTAAGCCATGGCTCCAGCTCCCCACATGACCCGTTTAACCTCACAAAATGCCCCGGCTTATCCCTGTCCTGTGTTGAGGGATTGTTGATACCTGAATGGACACTGCAACTGTCTCCTGGTTACTGTTGCATAGTATATTTTCCTTCTGTGGCTTTTAGCCAGTGTGTATCTATTAACATTTCACCTCTTCTAAGTAGGACGAATTTAGGCTTGTCCATACTGTGGGACTATCTTTGTCTTTCATGTAAACGTGCAGTAACAGCATGTTTAGATGCAGCATAATTATCCATATCAGCAGGTTTCAGTTCGACATCTTGTTATTTGTCTTCTCTTTTTTTCATCTAGTTTTTGGCTTTTGTTCCCCTCTCCATTTAAAGCGTATTTTACATCTTATTTCTATTGATGACTTATTAACTACTTATCTGTTTTATCTTCAAAATTGCTATTTAATATGATTAGCATGCTGGGGGTGGTGAATATGGTGTGTGTGCTCCACAGCAGGTGTGTGTGTGTGGGGTTAAAGGTCAACTTTTAGAAGCAGTTTCGCTTTCCACCTTTTGAGGCAAATCTTATTGGCATCTGAAGATTCGCTTACTCCAGGCCAGGCTGGCAGAGAGCTGTTGAGCCAATCTCTTGTCACTGACCCTTGCTGCCATCTTCCTCCAGGGGTGCTGGAATGACAGGGGCATCCAGAACATCGGTTCACAGGGATTCTGGGGATCAAACCCAGGCCATCAGGCTTGCATGCTGGACACTGTTATCTAATGACCTGTCTTGCTAGCCCATTTGTTTTAGTTTTAAGTGTGTTGCACTGGATTTTGATAGCATCCCCAATCTCTCAGACTCTGAATCCTTGTTAATGTCACAGAAAAACCCACTTGCAATAGTATAATCTTCTCTATTATGACTTGATATGTTACAAATTCTACAGTACTTTGTTAGTATCGTTGCTTTGAGAACAACTATCTTATGAAGTAAAAATGGGAATTTTTCTTTCCCTTGATAGTATTGTTTTCAACACCTTTAATTTTCTCAGACTGAGTTCAAATGCCATTTCTCTTTATCCCAAAGAAATACCCTTAACGTTTGTAGCCAGAATGGCTGTTGATAAAGTTTTCTAGCCAGGGTTTATCTAAAATTGGTTTTCTTTCAGTTACTTTCTGAGGGATAATTTTAGCTAGATACAGAATTCTACATTGATAGCTGTTTTTCTTCCCCCAATTTAGTCAATGCTTTCTCTTCTGCCTTGTTTTTGAAGAGAAATCATTGTTGGCTGTTTTTAAGATTTTCTCATTACAGTTGCTGTTCAGGAATATCACTATTTGTTCCAGTACATTTCTTTTACATTTATCCTATTTGGGGTTTGATGAGGTTTCCTTCATATGTACCTAGGTATGACATTGAAAAGTCATTGAGCCATTATGTCTTGGAAATATGTGTATATGTATGTATGTATTGTGTGTGTGTATGTATGTCTTGTGTGTGTGTGTGTATATATGCATGTATATATGCATACATGCATGTATGTATGTGTTTATGTATGAATATATGTGTATGTATGTGTGTATACATGTATGCATGTCTTATGTGTATGTATATGTGTATGTGGGTATGTGGGAATGTATTATGTGTATATGTATACATGTATATATGTATGTCTTTGTGTATGTATGTATATATGTATGTATGTATATGCATATATATCGTGTGTATGTGTGTATGTGCCCTCAGATCTCCCCATCTACTCCAATTCCCTCTTCTTTTGTTCTGCTGCTCCAGCTGTATCTGGTAACCCTGTTACTAGTGTTTATTTGACCACTGAAGTTCTTTCCTTTCATTTTCCCAGTCACTATTTTCTTTTAGTATTTCAGTGTGGAGCTATCTACTCGCCGACCTTGCACGCTGATCTAAGACTACACACAGATCTGGAGCTCTGCTGTTACCCAGCTGCTTTCCTGAGGTCGAGCCCTATGCAGCACGGAGTCTAGAATTTCTTTTCTTGTAGTTTCTACATCTCCTCTGAGAGTCTGTATCTCTTTTTAATATGTTTCTCTTTTTCATTAAGTTACCAACATAATTACAATAACTTTTAAAGAAAATGTTTTTGCTTCAAATATTTTTCTTGGATATTGGTTGCATTTTCCTGTTTTTCACATGTCTAAGGACTCTTTTTACCCAAGATTTATTTTTATTTATGCCTCTGGCACCTCTGGGTTTGTCTGTGCCACAGGCATGTAGGTGCTCAGTGAGGCCAGAAGAGGACATCAGATCCCCTGGAGCTGGAGTTACTGGCTGATAATGGCTGTTGGGAGCCTAAACTCCTGTCTTCTGCAAGAGCAGGCAGTTCTCTGAACCTCTGATCTCTCTCTAGCCCTGAGAATTTTAATTATGTGGCAAACATTAGATTATCAGATTGGTTAAAGTACATTTCCCCTGTTCCTTGAAGGGTGTGGAGTTTGTACGGCTAAACCTGGAACCCATAGCACATGGAGTGATTGTGCTGATGCTTTGTTATAAGAGGCTGGGGCCACTCTCTCCCACCAAAGTGCACTCCGAAGATCTAAGTAGGAGAGCTAAGGTCTTCAGAGAGCTCTCTGAAGGGTGGGAGCTTCAGCACCTGTCCTGTGTGCCTACAAACATGCATTCTGTTTGCTTTGAAACAGAGTGGTTGTTCTCCAAGAGCATTCCCAAGTTGCCCAATCCACCTAAAGGGACTCTCTGGGATTTTAAGGGTTATTTCTCTAAGAAAAACATCACCTTTCTGCTTGGTTCTATCTCACTAGTTCCAGTTGCTTCTGTAACCCCGAATTCCAATTAAACTTAGAAATAAAAGATACCCCCCCCCCAAAAAACAACTCTAAGGCAGTTAAAGCAAGGTGAGTGGTGTCTCTTTATTTAGAGAGATTCAACAATTATTTCTACAAATCCAATAGCAATCTTCAAATTCTTCTTTCTGGGAAAACCACACCTTCTCAATAAAAGTTACTGTTTGAAATCTCAGTGCGTGTTAACTCCCGTTACACCACTCAGTTGTGCTGGGGTCAGTTTTTCTGTGCTGAGTACGGAGTGCAAGCTTGTGTTTCTTTCCCCATTTCCCGTACGTTATAAATTGCTGACAATGGTTACCTCGTCCATACAGATGTCGGGCTGACAGGCTGGGTAGCTAAGCCTGACACTTGTTACCTCTCTGCTGCTTGAATCGTAAGGAGCACTGAGCCACAGGTCAGCACACACTGATAAGAAGTGTCTGCCTGTATCCTGCTGTGCAGCTGGGGTATGCCCTCCCCACTAACCCTTATGAGCCTTCCAGTGAACATTAGGCCCTGTTTGTTACGCCTTTAGAGCACTCCGACTAGCCTCTTGGAAGAATCCCAATTGGTATATGTTTAGCACTTGATCCTGAGTTGTTAGTCAGGAGCCAGCCAGACTCCCCTTTCGTGAAGTACTCATCCATTTTTAGACTATTTTTAAATCTTCGGGTTTGTTTCTAATCATTTCCAACTTCATACATTAGAATACAGAATCCCTTGTATGATTAGAGCTCACAACCCCAAAGCTTTAGTAAACACTTACTGTAGTCCTTGTCATTTGTCACTTAACTAGGCTCTCCATGTCTAATTATTTTAAAATGTCTCCACAAATTGACCCCTTGCGCTCCCAGCCATGTTGGCTGTGTGGAGGAAGGATGTCCCTTCTCTGAGTACAGATGAGGCCGGAGCGCTATCTTTCTTGTATTCCTGTTCTGCTGAGGAGTGGGCTTCCTACCCCAGCTCTTCGAACTAGAGCCATTTGATCTGAATTTGTAATTTAATTATATTGTAAAGAATCTTAAGCTCGCTGCTTGGATGAGTGAACTTACTTAAGGCTTTGTTTTTAATTTTTTTAAAAAATAAAAATTGCACATTCTTTAAGTGAAATGAATCCATTAAAAAAAAATCTGGTGTATATAATTAAACAATCTTGGTGTCCTATCCCTAGATCTCTGTCATTTCTGGCACCTGGCATTTCTTCCTTAGGGGGTTTTCAACTGTGGACTGTAATACTTTCAGCATAATGAGAATTCAGATTCCACAGATCATCCAAAGCCAAGCATCAGTTTCTTTGGCCAGTAAAGCACGCCCAGCTAGCTGATGGCTTTCAGAGGGGCTGACAAAAAGCCTCAGATAATGCACGGAGGATGGTAGTATTTAAGGCCATCACAGTGTGCTGTAATTATTGTGGCAGGCTCCTTCCTGTCTAGAATATCTCCCCGAACAGTCAGTAGTGTGTCTTGGGGTTGACAGGTGGCTAGATTCCCCTCTGTGTTGGTGAGGACATTGGATGTTGCCAGGAGAATTTAAAGCGACATACAGAGTGTCTTAGCACTTGAATTGCTCAGAGTCTCCCCTTCGCTCTGTGCAATCTGCATTGCTTAGGCACATGCAAGAGAAAAAAAGCCTCTTTTTCCCTTAACTCTGCTCCTCACCAAGGCACATGCTCCAATTTGCTGGTTGCCCCCAGGAGCCCTCCTAACCGCATCCCCCGACAGCCCTGTGCCCATGTTTTATGCAAAGATGTGAGCAGCTGGCCACCAAACCCCTGAGAGTCTGAGGCTTTTGTGTTCCAAAGCCTCTCCTCAGCCTCCTTCTCCCTCCCCTCCTGGCTTCCAGGCCCTGTGATCTTTCCCTCGCTGCTCCCTAGTGCCGGCACTCGCTGGATGTGCACTGTGGTTTTTTTTTTTTTTTTTTTTTTTTTTGCATGCCAGCCATCCTTGCTGAGGAATACCGAACTTTCCTAAAACGGTGGTTGATAAACACAGGGACTGCTGTTGGAGGATGTCTGGTGGGTAACAGGTCCTTCCGACTGAGCCTTTGTTCGAGCCTTCTAAGCAGATACTGTGTTGCTGGGCAGAAATCTAAGGAGCTTAGAAGAGCACCATGGCTGGAAGCCCGGTCAGAGGCCAAAGCCTGTTAGGAGGCTTCAGACAGATAAGGTATGTAGCATTCAAAATCTGGGAGAGCTTCATAGAGCCTTGGAATTGAATCACATGGACTGTGAGCATGGAGCTGTCACTCCCTGTCAGTGTGACCTTGGGTAAGGTGACTTAGCTGTTTCATCTGCTCCCTCACTGGGCTTGCAGTGAAGACTTCGTGACTTGGTAGACATCGAGCGCCTTAAAAATTGCCCACTGTATAAGAAATGTATAAGAAATGTATAAGAAATGTATAAGAAATGTATAA
>JADRCD010206610.1:29672-49010 GCA_019843815.1 Montemys delectorum
GGTGGGCTTATTAAAGGCACCCCCCTTCCCACATTCTTTTTTGAAGGGAGAGGAGCCCCCCCCCCCTTTTTTTTTTTTTTTTTTTTTTTTTTTTTTTACCACCAAAGCCTTTTCTTAGATTTCGATCCTCACTTCAGATCCTCACCTGAAGTGAGCAATCACCAAAGGACTACAAAGAAGTTTTCTTTGACAAGTCTTGCTTGGTGGTCTCTATCTCATCATATACTATGACATGTGTTTGGTGGGTCACCTCAGCTAACAGTAACATTTAATGTTAATAGGTTCTTTGAAGTATCTACGAAGGGAGGTGGTGACAGGTACCCCACTAACCACTGTACATGGGGTGTCTGATCTTTTTCAAGGATCACTGCCCTGCCACTTACTTAGTACTTAGCAAGTATGATTTTAAATTATTTGTTTTATGTAATATTCAGCTATGAAATGATATATCAATACACTAGTCATAAAAGTATTTAAAATACTACATCTACTATTTTGCTAACCCTGGCTATTGACTTTATGCACTTGGAAAAAGAGAGCTTTAGTTGAGCAATTCCAACTATTGAATTAGCCTGTAGGCTTTTCTGTGGGAGATTTTCTTAATTGCCAATTGGTTTAGGAGATTCTAGCCCACTGTGGGTAGTAAAATTCCTAGGCAGTAACAGAAAACAAACTAGGATACTACAGAGTCAATGGATGTTCTCCAGCAATATACAGAAATTTGTGATTTTCATATAAACTTTTGTGATTGGATACTTCGGTGTGTGCCTTCATCAACTGTAGCAAGAGTCCTAGCTCTCCAGGCTCACTGACCACAGCCTTTGCAGGTGCCTAATAATTACAGTGTGCGATGTATAACCACTTGGTAAAGAAAATGGTGTGCATTCTGAGCAGTATTGTGACTAGATAGGTTTTAAGAGTTGAAGCCATACTGTAGTTAAATCACGCCACTCATCCTCTGTGTGAAGCCATAGATAGATAGATAGATAGATAGATAGATAGATAGATAGATAGATAGATAGAGATAGAGATAATGTTTGTTACAGCTCAATGTGCTGTTGGTTGTATCTTAGACGTTTTCATGTAACTCAATGGCACTGGTGTTTTGGTCTTAGCAGGAATCATTAAAGAAAAATTAACCGTTGAGACTGACTTGAAAATGTATTGTCTACTTGTGCTTATTTGACCATTTATTTACTCATTACAGCACTTCAGTATTTATATCTTAAGTTCTGATTTGTGAAGAGCTTGGAAAGTGTTTGTTGTGGTTTGAGTAGGTTTGGTACACTTAGACTCCCGTGTTTGAATGTGTGGCCCCCTGGGAGTGACACTATTAGGAAGTGTGGCCTTGTTGGAGGTGTCAGTGTAGGGGTGACCTGGCTTTGAGACCCTTCTCCTAGCTGCATGGAAGCAGTCTTCTGGTTGCCTTCGGAACAAGATGTAGAACTCTCAGCAAGTCTAACACCATGCCTGCCAGGATGCTGCCATGCTTCCCACCATGATGATAATGGACTGAACCGCAGAACCTGTAAGCCAGCCCCAATTGAATGTTTTCCTTTATAAGAGTTGCTTTGGTCATGGCATCTGACCATGCAACATTTCACAGCAATGGAAACCCTAACTAAGACAGTGTCAGTCCCACCATTTCTATAAGGAACACGGACAAAAAAGAATGCAACATTTCTCTCGCTCTTTAAGAAGCCACGCTGAAGGTATAACGACATTCAAAAGTTCTGCTTCGGCTCTGCTCACCTGAAGTTCAGCTTGCTGAGAAAATAAGTATGCTATAGTGGTGTGTCTGAAGAGCTGTAAAGAGCTGTAGCATCTGAGTGTGTACCAGACCCACAGAGCAATACCCGGGCGCACTGCAGTCTTGAGGGAGGCTGACAGTTCTCTCCAGGACCCTTTCAGTGCTTAGGCTTTTTGTCTGGGAAAGATTCCCCTGTGGGTTTGGAAGAGGAGAGGAGTCATCACTGTGGGAAACCCCACGAGACTTTCCATGACTTTCCCAAGTCTTTATTATGAGGAGGGATTTTATAGGTGCCTCATCTCGGATGAGGGAAGGCATTCCCTTCATCCAAGCACCTTCAAGTTGTACTCATCTGACACAAGGTGGTCTCATAAACAGTATCTAGACATGTTTCCAGGGAAACAGACTACCCGACAGCCTAGCTGAGCTCAAATTAGAAGAGTATGGAACACTTCCTTCTACACTTTGTGCAGCAGAGATGGGCTCTAACATAAGAAGAGCAGGTGTGGAGAGAGCCGTGGAATGTAGCCACCCTGGGATGCGTTCTTAGGAGTCTGAATCAAGACAGAAAACAATGGCACTCAAGGAATTTAAGTCTCTGGAGTCCCAGCTACTGAAAAACATCAACTGTAGCCAGACACACAGCAGAATTAAATCCTCATGTTAAAGTCCTAGTTGCCCGATGCACCAGGCCCTGCTTTTAACAGCAGCAGCAAACAACATAAACAAAAATTACAAAGTTCTTTAAAGACCACTGGAAGAGAGAACCTAAAGAGGCAAAGGAATCCTAAGATTCTGATTCTGATACAGACTGGGCACCAGAGTAGACACATGAAACTGTATGCGAGGACTTAAAGGAAAAACTTATCTGTAGAAAGATAGACGATGAGATAGAAATTCCAAGAATGAATCAGAAGGAATACTAGAAAGAAAAAACATGGTAAAAAAAAAAATAAAGACTGTCTTCCATGCATTTGCCAGCAAACTTGATGTGGAATTGGTGATCTTGAAGAGAATGAAATGTAAATAGATAAGTACATGCCTGGTTGAGTTTATGTGTGCAACAGGTTATTAAAAACAACTCTACTCCAAACCAGAAGAGGGCATCAGATGCCCTGAAACTGAAGGTACAGGTGGCCGTGGGCTGCCATGTACATACTGGGAGCCAAATCTGGGTCCTCTACAAGAACAACATTTGCTCGTAACCTCAAAGCCCACTCCAGTCTTATAAGTTTGCTACTTATAAGCTTCTTAATAGAAGGAGTGGCTGGATCAGTGGCTAAAAAGTCCTGAGTTTAATTCCCAGCAACCACATAGTGGTTTACAACCATCTGCAATGGGATCCGATGCCCTCTTCTGGCGTGTCTGAAGAAATCAACAGCGTACATTAAATAAATAAATATAAAAACAAGCTTCTAAATAGTGAATAGGAACTAGAAAGTTTGGAAGTGGTACAAAGACTAGTTTGAATTTGTAATTTATGAAATTTGTAACTCCTACTACATTAGTATATGTTTACTACACATGTGGATGGTGTGTTAACCTAGTGATGTAAGATTATTGGGCAAGTAAAGGATATGTCAGAAAGTACAAATTAGATGCTTTAGTGGACTATGGTATAACACAGCTTTGTTAAACAGTGTTCTGCATTCAAATACTATATTGAATGCTTTACACAAGAGCAAACGATAGAGTCTCACTGTGTAATGCTTGCTCCCTGGCACTTACACTGTAAAACAAGTTAACCTCACCCTTGATCCCCTGCCTCTGCCTCCTGAGTGCTGGCTTTAGATGTTTGTGGTATTATGCCCAGTACATAGAATCCTTTTTAAAGAGGATGCAAGTCTCAGTTAAAGAGCTAGTTAGTATATGTATTAATAACATAGATGTTTTGAGACCCATCTATGTGCTAGGTAGCAGAGACATCGAGGTGATTAATCCCTGGAGGAGGCAAGAAGCTATTTGTGTGAAGATGGCCTTGGGGACCACAACACAACAGCTCCTGATGCTTTCAGAGGTGCCTTGGTCTTCTTCTACGTTTCTAGAGGCTGTTAAAGACACTTCTTGATGATGGGGACAATCTGTCCATCTATATAATTCTACTCTGGAAACAATGGCCAACAGTAGGCCAGTAACACATTTGTTCAGTGGAGTTTGTAGGGATGGGAGGACATCACTCACAGGACAAACCTCACTTTCAGGCCAACTCCACCCTGGGACCTGTTTTGGTAAGAGTTGAAAATGTTTTAGACTTTTTAAAGACACTAAGTACACATTCTCTCTGCCTCTCTGTCTCTCTGTCTCTCTGTTTCTGTCTCTGTCTCTCTCTCCTTTCTCTCTCTCTCTCTCTCTCTCTCTCTCTCTCTCTCTTTCTCTCTCTCTCACACACACACACACACATACACACACAGAGGGGGAAGAGGGAGCTATGTAGCACAGACCATCAACCATTTAGTATTTAACCATTACAGAAGCATTTTCTGACCTTACTTTACTGAGATACTCTTTTTTTAACTTTTCCTTGAATTTTGTCTTATTGTGAGGCTTCTTTGTGTGTAATTATGCCACCCTCTGGCAATAAAGTTTGCCAGAGTGCTCTTTGTTGGCTGTCAGTGGTTTGGTCCCAACCTTGTAATACATGGCTGGTGCTCCAAGCCTGGTCTGAGGTCACTGAGCATGACCTTCTTAGCTGGCCTGCTTCTGTGGTACCTGAGTCAGCAGAAAAGGCGCTATTCCTTTTGGCTTCCTGGTGACCTTTGTTGAACAATTAGGCGGAGGAGGCTGAGAGCAAGCTACATGCAACACTGACATTCTCAGGAGGGTCCTCCTCCTGTACGAGATTCCCTGACTGCTTCCTTGTCTTGCCAGTTTTTGTTTGTAGCCTGTTACTTTCTTTTTTTACGATGCACACACCTGTTCTCCCCCACACAGTATTCACCTTCAATGGCCCCCTTAGCAACGATAGTTCCCTGGCTGTGGATCCCAACGACTTCTCCCAGAGATAGTCACTAACTACAGCAGAAAAAAAAAAAAAAAGTCAGTCTCCAAAATAGTAAAAAAAACAAACACAAACCTTTAACAAATGCAGGAAAAATAAATACTTTCCAAGACATCCATCGAAATGTGGCAATTTGATGTGTTCAATGCTTTGAGCATTGCTTGACGTGTTTAAACTAAATGCTTTGAATGTTGAGCACAGAGATCTCCACTCTTCTTTCCTAATTTTACCATAAACTCAATTGGCTTGGGGCTGAAAAGATGGCTCAGGGGGTTAAGTAGAAGTGTGAGAGCCTGAGTTTAAATCCTCACTACTCATGTAAAGATGAATGTGTGCATTTGCAGCCCCAGTGAGATGGAGAACTTCCAGAAGCTCATGACCCAGTGAGGAGGTGTGTAGGTTAGTGAAACAAGCGATGGCTCAAAACATTACACACAAGGAATGGAAAGGCTGTACTTATGCATTAGGGATACGTGTGTGTGTGTGTGTGTGTGTGTGTGTAACAACAATTAAAGAAAAAGAGGCCATGAATTTGAGAGAGAGCCAGGGAAGGGTGCGCAGCAGGGAGCACAGAGATGAAAAGTAAGGGGGAAGTTATGTAATTATATTAAAACTTCAAAAAATAAAAAATAGAAAAAAGCATAGTGTGAGAGCTGACATTTGAAGTTGCCTGCTGATCTGCCTACTTACCTACCTACCTACCTACTTACTTACACACACACACACACACACACACACACACACACACACACACACACGCACACGAAGTGTTGGTGTTGGCATAGTGAGAAGGAAAATGTGCTGGCCAGAGCCTTGAGTTCTTCAAACACGGAATCATCGAGTGGTCAGTCTGCTGCCTTCCATGTGGGTGTGTCTAGTCTCTGAAGGGGAAACTGCTTTGTCAGTCCAAGACATACCAGTGAATTGAGAAATGCTGTCTTTTGGCCTCTTCAAATCAGAATTCTGGAACAAAGCGCCTGGATATAGGAGTGATGAATATTTAGATTTGAACTTTGCACCATAGTCAATAGGGGAAAATTTGCACAGTGGGTGTATTACTGAATTTTTATGTGTCCCTGGGGCATTGCTCATTCAGGGGGTGTGCATGTAACCTCCAACTCTCTTCAGAACTTGCCATTTAGTTCACTTTTATTATTTGTTTTTGCTGGGAAGCAAAGGTCAAACTAGCTCTGTTTCTACTGTAGCACCTATGTGGAGAATGTCAGAACGCCACAGAACCCTGGGTCTCCACATTCCCTGTACTTTACCAAAGCCTGGGGGATGCCAGACAGGACCCTTTGCACAGGGACTTTGGAATTCTTGTTGTGGTTCTGGGAGGAGGAGGGGCGGGTGCAAACCACCAGCTCTTTTTCTCTCAGAGCCTTTATTTTAAGACCACCTATTAATTTCCCTCCTCAGACTCCGCAGTGGTCTCTACTCCGCCAAACAATGTCTTACTGGAGATAAAAGGCGCCAATGTAGTGTGAAAAAAGGAGAGCCCTAGTTTCTTTCTCTTTCCCCCAGAGGCCTTATTTATGGCTTTCAGATGGTGGCAGGGGTGTTTATATGAACCTTACCCAAACTGCCTGAGCCTCCTGGGTCTTCAGCTATCAGGCTGTGAATTTCAGGAGAACAGAACTTTTCTTCCAGGATGGAGGAGGGGCAGCTGAGATTTCCTGTATGTCCTGTTTTAGAGTCGCTGGAACGGAAACAAACACTGTATTTCTGAATTTCAGTACCTGGTCCCTGCTGAGCCTGGACATTCAGGTGTGCACAGAGAAGGAACACGTGTGTTCGTATATAGGGTCATGGAAATACCAGTGAACCTATCACGAGGGGTGCGCTGTGTGCTCACAAAAATGTTGTTTAAACCAGGCACCCAGGACTTTCCATTTCAAATAAATTAGGATCAAATTCCAAAACATTTCATAAGTGCATTTCAGTTTCCAAACCAAACCAAACAACAATTTGGGGGAAAGGGTTAGCTCATTATTATTTTATCCAGATCTGTCTGGTCATCCTGCCTGGGAGGCCTGGGGGCAGGGGCAGAAACAAGGAAAGCGACCCCAGCTGACCCATGTGCAAATGTGACCTATTAAGGTCAGCAGCGGGGATAGCAGTAGATGCTCAAACACACTCTTTATGGCTTCCCGTCCTAGCCCACCTCCTCTTTCTCATGTTGGGAAATCCATCCTGGCAGCCGTAGTGGGATGGGGAAGACGCTCTTACCTGGGCTGAGCCTAGGCTGCCACACTCACCTCAGAGTACAGAGACACTGCTGAATTTAATACAGAAATAGTTCATAGGGAGGGGCGCAGACAGTGGAAAAGAATTGGATTGCAGAGGATGCAAAACCCCAAATTAAGCAATGGTTGGGGTCAGCCTTCAAGTCCCTGTCTGACTGTCAAAGGCTGATGGCTACGACGTGACTTTGATCCCAAACAGGTCCCTGCTCGTGTCCAGCAGCACATCCAGACATGTGGAAAGACCGTCCTTTGTGTAGCTGGCAAGCCAGCGTGTCATTAACATGTGGTGCATACAGGATGGTGGGACCCAGCAGAGGCAGGCTTGGAGAATCAGAATTTCCAGTAACCAAGCTCAGTTGGCAGAGCTCTGATTGGAACCATGTGACAATTTTAGGCGATGTACCATAGGCAGCCAATTTATTACATATGGCAATATGATTAATGGTATCAAATGCCTTTTTTTGGTAACATCCAAGAACACTCCGCCGGCCAACTGTGTGGAATCCAGGGCAGTGGAAACCTGTTCCATGAATTTAAAGTCAGGCAGATGAGGTTAAATGAGAGACGGCCAGATGCCAAGGCAATGATTACAAAGGAAGTTGTTTCAGGAAAAAAAAAAAAAAAGGCAAAATGTTTTAAATCTGTTCTTGAACAAATCTCATCCAGTTTCCACCTACCTCAGCCTGTTTCCCGGGTCCTTCCACTCTTAGTTCTTGATGTAAAAACCCCAATAATGACTTTGGAAGACATTGCTTTATTTTCAGTTCTTTCTTTCGTGTGTGTGTGTGTGTGTGTGTGTGTGTGTGTGGTGTGTTCATGTGTGTACAGGTGCACATATATGTGTGGGTGATTGTAGGTGTTGTTATTCAGATATAGTTCACATTTTTTAAAAATATTGTTTTTAAAGATGGGGTCTCTCACTGGCCTGGAATTCACGGAGTCAGCCAAGCTGGATGGCCAGTGAGCCACAGAGAGGGATGTGCCTCCCTTGGCTTCCATAACACTGCGGTTATGAATCTACACAACCCCACTTGGCTTGGCTTGGCTTGACTTTTCTTTCTTTTCTTTCCTTTCCTTTCCTTTCCTTTTCTCTTCTCTTCTCTTCTCCCCCCCTCTCTCTCACTCTCTCTCACTCTTTCTTCCTTCCTTCCTTCCTTTCCTTCTTTCTTTCATTAATGTGGCCCCTGTGCTTGCAAGGCATTCTACTAACTATGCTCTTTTCCCAGGCCTGGAAGTTCTGAGACCCTGCTGTCTTTGTATTTGTTCATGGCCTTTTTCAGGCTCAGGAGAATTGGAACATAGTCACTTTGTTCCCCTGGAGTCTTCTTTGGGATGACAGCAAAGACCCGCAGACTCATCTGCTAGCCCAATCACACCAGCTTAGGAACTGGGAAGTCTAACTCTGCATCACACCAGCTTTGGAATTGGGAGGTCTAACTTTGCTTCCCTTTACTCGTTAAATATGGCTTCTCTGGACTCCCAATATCATCAAAATGTCTAAGAAGAAACTGCTACTCACATAGAAATATCTGTGGAGGGAGTGAACTTTGAGAGAAGCCACTTCTTATTTAGAATATGAAGAATTAACATAAAAGCAGGAGAGGCCATTAGAAAGCAGAGATGCTTTGAAGACACGATGTATTCTCCAGAATGTACAGTAGGTGCTTATTCCATGGCAATCTGAAATACATCAAAATCCAAGACATTGGGGGATGTCTTGATTTTGTGATGCCATAAATGGAAAATTCTATTCTGTTAAACTTCATTTCATACACAAAGCATTAAAACTATTGTGAAAAGCTATGCTTGGGCTGGATACAGGTGTAAATGAGATAGTAGTCAATTTCATTAGGTTCTGTTCCCACGATGTCACATTATATAAATACATACATGCTACAGTGCAAAGAAAGACGCTTCTGGTCCTAACCAGCTCAGAGAGGGAACACACACACTCTGTCTCTTCAGTACATCAGTCTGTATGCCATTTATGCATCCTCTCACCATCACCTGAACATCATGTCATCAGGTGCTCGGTGCTCTGATAGGTGGAGTTATTTATGTATTACTTATTTTATTTATTTCAAATGGTTTGTACTCATTTACTAGATAATTCATGACCTGTAAAGATGATTTAGTTTGTTTGTGGGTAGACATGTGGACATGTGTTTGGGTGTGTGTGCACGTACAAGTGCAGGTGCACATCTATGGGGGGAGAGAACAACCTTGAGTGTCTTCTTCATGTATTGTCCATCTTGTTGTGTGAGACACTCTACCACTTGCCTGGGGCTCACTCTTTTGAGTAGGCTGGATGACCATGGAGTTCCAGAGACATTCCTATCTATGTTTCTGCAACTCTGACATTACAAGCCCGTGCTATCATACCTGGTTTTTTCCCCCAACGTGGACTCTGAGGATTGAACTTAGGTCCTCATACTTGAACAGCAAGTACTTTACTGACTGTCTGAGCAAGGGCTTCTATTGTTGTGATTAAACATCACAATCAAAAGCAATGTGGGGGAGGAAAACATTTATCTCATCTTAAAACTCTCAGGTCGCAATCCCATTACTGAAGGAAGTCAGACAGGCACTCAAGCAGGAACCCGGAGGCAGGAGCTGATGCAGAAGACATGAGGCAACTCTGCTTGCTGGCTTGTTCCTTGTAGTGATTTAAATATGCTTGGCTCAGGGAGTGGCACTATTAGAAGGTGTAGCCTTGTTGGAGAAGGTGCAGCCTTGTTGGAGGAGGTGTATCCCTGTGGAAGTGGGCAATGAGACCCTCCTCCTAACCATCTAGGAGCCAGTCTTCTCCTAGCAGCCTTCAGATGAGGATGTAGAACTCTCAGCTCCTCCTGCACCATGCCTAGCTGGACACTTCCGTGCTCCCACCTTGATAATAATGAACTGAACCTCTGAACCTGTAAGTCAGCCCCAATTAAATGTTGTCCTTATAAGAGTTGCCTTGGTCATGGTGTCTGTTCACAGTAGTAAAACCCTAACTAAGACACTCCTCATGGCTTGTTCAGAATGCCTATTTTCTTTCATATCTCAGGACCACCTGCCTAGAGGTAGCACCACCCACAATGGGATGATGGGCCTTCCTATATTAATCATCAATCAAGAAAATGCCTCACAGGCTTGCCCAAGCGAACCTTATAAATGCATTTTCTCAATTGGGGTTCCCGCCTCTTAGATAATTCTAGCATGTGTCAAATTGACAAAAAGCTATTCAGAGTGTTGAACCATAACTTCAGCATAAAATTTATTTTGTTAATTTTTACTTTTATGTTCTGTGGTTCTTTCAAACACAGAAAATTGATCCTCATATTTTTAGTCCCCCACCCTCTTTCTCTGTAAGAATTGAATCTTGTCAGCTCTTTGGGAATTCATCCCTTTACCTATGAGTTCCATTTTGAAGCCATAAATTTGCTACATTTTGAAGATAGTCTGAAGGTCTTAGTTTAGCAGGGTGATTTTTCCTGGAAAACTAAATCTTCAGATGAAAAGAAATGGCCAATAATGAACACATGACAGTCTGGTGACTGATCCAGATAGACAAGAAGAGATGTGGTCAACATGATCAAAGGATCCTTGGAGAAAGAAAGGTAGGCTGAGTTCTCATGGAAGGTAACTCATAGTCATGGTGTGACTGGTGCCATGGGGACTGGAATGCAGCCTCAGGTCAAGATGATTTTCCTGTGGAGGAATTTTTATCATTCTGACATGCCATCTGTGTGAGGGCTGAGTGATAGATAGAGGTTGATCCTAGTAATTTCCCCCTTGCTCATTACTGCCTAGTCACTGGAAATGACACAAACCCCAAGATTGGCTGCAGTCCCTCCCCAGCTCTGCCAGGGCCCTGAAGATATCCCTGGTAGTTTCCTCTGCTTTATTTGCTTCTTCATTTAACTGTGGGTGCCAAGGTGAGAGGTAGACAGGAGTGGGGAGGCTACAAAGCTACAGAGCTTTCCATGTTTCCTTCCCCCTAGAGAGGAACCCAGTTCAAACCCATACTCCATTGCTTATTTCCTGTTCTTCTGTTTACTTTTAACCTCATCACCTGTCAGAGGAGTTCCTTGACTTTGACTTCTACTCACTCATTGGGTCCTACCTTGGTCTAAATGGGCCTCTGTGGTCATACTCTGAAAGTGCCTTCAACTGATTCCTGGTCTGCCCATGGCTAATGCCTCTGTCATCACCAATGCTTTATAAACAAAAGCACTACAGAAGCCCAAATCAATAGGATTTTCAAATGGATAAAAGCCTTTCTATGGATCAATGTATGTATCTAAAATTTCTTTCAACCCTAATTATCTTAACTCAGTTATGATATTAAAAATGAAACAAGAAGAAATGCTATGTTCAGTCCAAACAACTGCTACAGTCACCAGGCAAAAGCAAACTATTTCTGGCCAACATGAAGTCAGAGGGAAAAATGGTGGGACTATTGACATTACCCAGTTCTGATGTATATTATTTCAGTATTCTGAGAAGCTCTAATCTTAAAGAATTTTAAAGATGAGACACTTTACCTCTACAAAGCAGTCACAGCTTATATAGTGTAATAGAATAGACAGATGTCAGAGCCCGATGAGGGAATGCAATCATTGCCAGGCCTTCCTGAGAGGAACTTTTGCTGTACGTGCTGGGTACAAGTAATTCAAGATGGAAAAATCTGTGGATAGCCCCAGAGCAGAACTGGTAGCCTCGGGCCCCTTCTAGCTCCCTTTCTGGGAAGACAGAGTATTAGTTTTGCTTAATTATTAAGATAAATATTCATTTATTAACAACACAGACAAGACTCTTACAAGCAGAGAACATTGAGAACAAAATCCTGACCCAGGGCAAATTGCTAGTTCCAGAGACAGAAAATATCTCTCTGTAGATGCCTGAAAATACATGCAAAATAGAAGGCTGCACTTTGACATGTTAGTGGAAGGATACAATGCATTTAGTGAATTCGTGTGTGTGTGTGTGTGTGTGTGTGTGCTCGCTTACATGAGCAGCATGTGTGCACGAATGTGCGTACCATTGTTCCTCAGAAACTGTCCAGCTTGTCTTTTGAGACAGTCTCTCACTGGCCTGGAGCTTGCCAAGTAGACCAGGCGAGGGGTCCAGGAAGCTCCAGAGATCCACAGGACTCTCTGCCCTCCCTGCCCTGAGATTACAAGCAGATAGTAGTCCCTGTCCTTTTTGAAAACATGGCTCTGGGCTTGGAACTTAGGTTCTTTTGCTTCAGGCCAACTCTCTACTCTCTTGCCTGCCTGCTCGGATCTTGTGCTTTGCTTCTCTGTTGCTCTAATAAAATACCAACCAAAAGGAACCTGAGGAAGGAAAAGTCTATGTGGCTTGTGGGTTACAGTCCCTCACCTAAGGAAGCCCAGGCATGAGCTCAAGGAAGAACCTGGAGGCAGGAATTCAGGCAGAGAGGCCAGAGGAGAGAACTTCTTACTGGTTTCCAGCCTCATGCTCAGTTACTTTCTTATAATCTCCAGGCTATCCTGCTTAGGATAGTACTGTATAGAGGGTTGGTGCTTCCTACATTAATTAGCAATCAAGACAAGCCTGACAGACATGCCCACAGGCCAATCTGCTGGAGGCAGTTCTTCAAAGAAGTTTCCCTCTTTCCAGATGTGTCAAGTTGACAACCAAGATTAGCCACCACAAATCTGCCATTAAGGTCCATCCTTTGTGCTTTTCTATAAACTCTGAAAAAAGTTTACAAGCTGAAACAGACCACAATCCCCCCATATTTATCTTTAGTATTGTTGTGTTGGCTTGAATTAGAAATGTCCCCTATGGGCTCAAGTTATTTAAACATGTGTTTGCCAGTTGGTGGAGCAGCTTGAGGGAGGTTTAAGAAGTCTGGAATTGTTGGAGGGAATACTTACCTAGAGGTGGGCTTTGACATTATATAGCCTCACCATATTTCTCCCCCTACCTCTCTCTCCTTGCATTTGAAGTTGTGTGTTCTTACCTTCCTGCTCCTGCCACCATGCCTGCTACTTGCTGCTGTGCTTCCCTACCATGATGGACTCTTGCCCCTCTGGAATTGTAAGTCCAAATAAAATCTTTCTGCCATGAGTTGCTTTTGGTCCTTATTGTGAGTTGGATGAGAATGGTTCCTATAGGCTCATATGTTTGAATACTCCGTCCCCAGATGATAGAACTGTTTGAGGAGGATTAAGAGGTATGGCCTTGTTGGAGAAGGTGTGTCACTGGGGGTGGGCTTTGAGGTTTCAAAGCACTTGCACTGTTCCAAGTGTGCTCTCTGTCCTCTCCTTGTAAGATGTGACTCTCAGCAGCTGTTCCAGGAGCCTGCCACCATGTGTCTTTACCGTCACTGATTCGACCTTTCTGAAACTAATAAGCCCAATTAAATTATCTTTGTTTGCCTGGGGCCTGGTGCTTTATTACAGCAGTAGAGAAAGCAACTAAGACAGAAGTAGGTACCAGGAAGTGGGCTACTCCTGGGACAGGACGGACCCTGATGTTTTGGGGAGAATTGTGGAAGTTTTGGGGACTTTGGACTAGAAAAACAGTTGAATGCTGTGAGTAGGGCTTAAAGGGCCAGGCTAGCAGAAGCTTAGAAGATGGTTGTGCTGAGAATAACTCAGGACTATGGAAACTCAGGTCAAGAAGTTTCAAAGGGGAACAATAGCAACAAGTTGGCCAGAGGCCATTCTTGTGACATTTGGACAAGAATGTGGCTACTTTCTGCCTTTGTCTTAAGAATGTACCCAAGGCTAAATTGAAGAGTTTGGCAGGGGAGATTTCAAGGCAGTCTAATATTGACTCTGGCCCGCAGTTATTAGTGATCACTATTATACAGATCTAAGAGCAGGCAAGAAAAATGAAATACAAAATGTACAGATGAAAGAGAAAAGGAGCATCAGAAAATATGATGTGGGAGCCAAGGCTTGTGCTTGAAGAGAGGAGAGGCCTGATGCAAAGGGGAGCACGGGGATGGTTTCTGCAGGGCATGACCCCATCCAGCTAACCCTACAACTTGTGAAAGGAAAAGACCTAAAAGATTTGATGTCTCTAAAAAAAAGCAAAGGAAAGCTGTTATATATGTAATCCAAGGAGTGGGCCAGGCTCTATCCCAAGCAAGCAGCCAGACTTGGCAGTGCTGGCCATGTGGTTCTGGCTTTAGCATTATGAAGAATACAAGAAAGAGAGAAAAAAATAGAATCTTTCTCTGAAGTTAAGAATAGTTGCTAAAAACCAGGTGTATTCCACTGAGGCCCTGAATGGCCACTATGTGAAACAGTGAAACGGAACATGGATTATAGTAGTGACCCCAAGATGTTAGAGATGCCAGAGCCATGAGATCCCAGGAAGGCTTACATGCAAGGAGTCTAACCAGCCCAAGAGAGAGAAGTGTGTTCCAGATCAGCAAAGAGGAAGGGTGGAGCTATCTAAGCCCTTTGACATGGGACTTAAGGTTACAAACTTTGAAGCTGACCCTGCTGGGTGGTTCAGTATTTCCTCGCTATGCACCAATTCCTTCTTGGAAGGCTATGAAATGTAGGTTCCTAGGCCCAGGAAGCTTCGTGCCTGGCTCTAAGATGGAGTCACTTGTGTCTGTTTCTGTACTTCATGAGCTGTCAAGCTTCTTCTGCTCAGCCTGTCTGTCTCAAGCTCCCATCTTGGGTGGAGTGTGGAGACTATAGGTACCCAGGACACTATGCAGCTCTTTACCTGGGTCTTAGAGATTACGGTTTCTGGGGTTCAGATCAAACTAACGTGGCCAGGCTTGTGAGACAAGTGCTTTTACCAGCTGAACCATCTCCCCTGGTTCTGGGGATTTGCTTTTCCAAGTTCTTGATTAGGATTCTAAATGGCTGAAGTAAACTGAAAACCTCCATGAGAGAACCCATCTAGAGTACAAATATTTATTAAAAGGCTATTTACTACTATTTAAATAGTAGTAGTCCTACCTGTGCTCACAGGTGTGTCAGCACTGGGGTAGGTGGACGGGGGAGCACCCTCATAGAAGCAGGGTAAGGGGATTTCAGAGGGGAAAGCAGGAAAGGGGATAACATTTGAAATGTAAATAAATAAAATTAAAAAAAAAATTGATAATAAAGTGAAGGCTCAGCATATACAATACAACAGGAACCTTTGAGTAGTTCTGTTGTTAGGAAGTTTTGTGTCACCGTATGTAACCACCAATGTGTGCGTTGTAGGGGGTAGTCATTTTCATTACCTCCAGGGTACAGGTGGAGAAAGTGAAGCAGGTTAAGTGTCTTCTTTGGAGTCCCCCTAAGATGACCCTAAGGGATAGCAGTGAAGATGTTTCTTCAAACTCAGGGCCTGAGTCCCCAGTCCTTCCCAGGAATGATGCCTTCTGCTCCTTTAAAAATTCGACATGTGTTTCTATAGAAATAAAATTCTCACCCTGAACAAGACAGCTCTCCAGCACGCCTCTAAGCTAGCAAATCGGGGGTGGAAAGGGTGTGTTGGGCGGTATGCAGCCTCCCAGAGTCAGGGGCTGGCAAAAACATTTCCATAACAAAGGCGGGCTGGGAGTTGCAAGTATCTGTCTGTGATGTGATCCACATTTAATGCTTATCTGAGTGAGAGGGAATTTGATTAGAACGAATATAAAGCCCAATTCAGAGAACAAAACCACTAATTCAAAGGTGGTTTTCCTATGGATGTAAAATGCTTCAAGCCTGTTAAAAGGACTGACGCGATTCCCAGGGAGGAGGACCTCATATTGTGTCTGATTTCTCGATCCAGAGCATAACCAAGGGATGCTGCTTAGGGTGTTTGCTGGGGTGGGAAGCTGGCATTGTCAGGAGCTAGGAGGATGAGCAGGCAGGGCTAGTCCTGAGGGGGACATGGGTTCAAATGTGGGGGTCAGGGAGCCCTGGGTCCTTCATACCCACCCCCATCCCATAGCATCTGCTGGCTTCCCCTCCTGAAAGCATGTAAACACTGCAGTGTCCTGATAACATTTGTTTTGTTTTCCTTTTGGCTAATTTTATCAAGGTCTGGGGTCATGATTAGCCAGATCACAAAAGTAAGAGCTCATTAATATGGATCAGCTCTGAAACCCTATGATTTCATCTGCTAATTTGATCTTGTTTTTCCTTGTTTATGGCAATTAAATCAGACCTTGATAAATCTAAAATGAAAAACAGGAGCCACCAGCAAGCACAGCTATTATGATCGCTCATCAGAAAGCCAAGCAGACTCGCAGATAAATCGTGCCAGGGTTTTTAAGGACTAGACAATTACCTGCTTAAACAGCGTGGAAGCTACCAGAAAAATGTAGCAAATGATTAAAGAAAGAAAAAAATGAGAACACCCCCATTACATCCAAGTGGAACAGATGGACAGGTGTACTTTGGGGAATGTTCATGGGGCCTGCTTCCTCCCCTTCAAGCTAGGGAGGGCAGAAGCCATGAGCCCTCCTGGGTATAGAGGAGAGACAGCTTTCCTCCCTGACCCTCCCCTGCATCCTCCTGGCAACAGAGGGAGCCTTGCTCAGCTGCCACCAAGAGCTCACTCCAAACTGCAGGGATGGTTAAGAGAAAGCACTAAATATCATGGGCAGATAGGTAGGAGGAGGGGCACAGAACTGGGTAATGACAGCCAGTGACAAGATGGAAGTGACCTTTCCTGTCACAGAGGAGGCTGAGTGTCACTGTGGTGGGATGCTTGTCACTCTTCTTTGGCCTGGCCCTCCTTCTGGGGATCCACTACCTTCTGGGTCCCCTGGGGATACTGAGCTGTCTTCTGCAATTGAAGTTGAACACACTAACAGCAGCTGGCTCTCACTGTTTTCCTGAAAGGACAAGAATCCTGCCCATTCCAAAGTCCCAGGTCCCTGATGAGCCTCTCTGGGTTGCAAGATGCTCGGGTTTTCTGAGGTCACCATGGCCAGCCGTTTGGGGGCCACTGTAGCACTTACAGGTATGTTGGTAGGAACAGCAGGGTCTCTTGCTAACAGACCTGGTGGGGCTCGGCTTCTCTAGCTGCTTCTGTGTCTGTGAAAGTACCACTATCTTAAAAATAAAGCTTTGTGTTTAGCATGGTCAGATTGCTTCTGTTGCTTGGAGTTGAGAGCTCAGCACTCAGGAGGCAGCAGGTTTTTACCCAAGGGACCAAGTGGTGCCTGTCTCCATGCAAGCAGACAGTGCAGAGGGCAACTTCTTATCTTCAAAGTAGTAAATTTTACTTCTGTGGGAACAGAAATGGGGCTCAGACTCCTCTCATACTGCCTTGGACACAGTTTGCTTCTGAAAGACTCTCAGCTGAGCTTTGCTGGGGAAAGTTTATTTCTTATTTTCTGGGGAAGCTATCTTTTTTTTTAAAAAAGTCTGTCTCTCTTCTCTCTCCACATAATTGCACTATTTCTTTAAGCTTTTCTGTAGCAATCTGGTCCTATTTGCCTCTCAGGTCTCTGCGGGGATCTGTGTGCAGCCAACTTGGCACCTGCTGTCTGCTGGTCCCCTCACACCTTGGGATGGCTTGTCCCTGTGCCTGCGGGTCTGTTTGCTTGAAGAGCATCCAGTTCCTCAGACTCCTTTGTCTCTCAGCCTTCTTCCCAGATTTGGTCTTTCTGCTAGATCCACAGAGCTGGTTAAAATGGAGTCTCTTGAAGATTCCAAACTTCTTTTCTTAAATTTGGTGTCTGACTTTTCAGATGGTGGCTTCCACGGTGCCCTCTTCTCCCCCTCCCCCTCAACCAACATTTTTAGATCATTGACTTGTTTTTGGTTTTCTTTCTCTTTTGTGGTAGAAAATTTCCCAACGTCTTCTAAAAGCAGACATGAAAATTTGGGCATGTTGATTAATTTGTCTCAACATTTAAATTGACTCAAAATAATTGAATATATATAGCCCTACAGTCATATACTTTGATGTGGGTATATATTATGTGATGATCCAGTCCAGGTAATAAGCATATTCATAACCTCACACATTTATCCTGTCTGTCTGTGTGTGTGTGTGTGTGTGTGCATGTGTGTGTGTGTGTGTGTGTTGGGAACTTTCAAACTTCTCTCTTGTCCCTATTGGAAACATAGAAGTCCTGTTTAATAGCTTTTTGGGAAAGGAAAATCTTGCTCACTGCACAATTCTGACCCAAAGATGCCTTGTGAGGCTGCCAAAGAAATTACCATTGACTTTCTTAGCTTCTGGCTCCCTGTGTTTTCCTGGCATCCCGTGTCCCACCCCACTTACTAGAGCAGGTTAGTCAGTGTCTCACAAAGACCCCTGGAATTATTTTTTTAAAGTCTTCAAAAGACCTCATTCTGCTGATGAGTGGCTTGTGCCAGGAGCCAGGTGGTCTCCATCAGTTATTTCCTTATCTACTCTGGCCCCTTCTAATGATGTCTGCTGTCTGCCAGGAGCCCAGATCTTCCCTGGTGATGATTTCAAATGACTTTGGCATTACCTTCAAGAGGTCCCCATGCTTCTCGACCTGCTGTGGTCACCAGTCACCACCTCATCCGGCCTCAGCAATGCCATGGCACACTGTACCTCTTCTGACACTTCAGAAAGTGGGAGCGATTCTTCTCTCTCTCTTTTTTTAATGCTTTATCACTTATGGTTCTGTAAGAGTCCTGATGTCAACATTTACTACATAAGAACAAAAATTACAGTTGTTTTTATATTTATAATTTCTCTTTTTTTCTAAGTTCTCTTGGAATGCTGGAAGATTTAGGAAAATAAAGCAATGTGTTTGTCTGACTCTCTTCCAGCAAGAAGTCTTTTCAGAAAGCTAGGAATTTCTCAGTTTGGTAGGCCAGGCAAGTCAATTTCCCAAGGGGTTCCCCACCTTTCCTAGATGTGGACACATATGATTTACACTGGAACACCTCCTGAGCTCTTAGATCTAGACTTTGACTATGAAATTGCTAGAGTTCTTTTCAGTCGTTCTCTGTCTCTGTCTCTATCTCAGTCTTTCTCCCCTCTCCCTCCCTCCCTCCCTCCCTCCCTCCCCTCCCTCCCTTCTCTCTCTTTCTTTTTTCTTTTTTCCAATTTGGGAAATCCAAGTAATAAAATGACAGGGCTTAGATACTAAGACAGCATAGTTGCAAGGTTTTCTACATGTAAATATCCTAGAGGGATGAGACTCACCCACTCTTACTGGGTTCTGTCCCTCCCTAGCTCCTCTGAAAAACTAAGGTGATTCCAGGCAGAAGTAAGCCACGTCTGGTTCTGCCAGTCTTCCTCAACTAGACTTGAATTAGTTAGGGCTCTTTAGAGTAACAGAATGTATAGAATGAATAGCTTTCTCTCATATATATATATATATATGATGATTTACACTGGAATATATATATATATATATATATATATATATATATATATATATATATATATAT
>JADRCD010206610.1:49020-62431 GCA_019843815.1 Montemys delectorum
TATATATATATATATATATATATATATATATATATATATATATATATTTAATGACTTACAGGCTGCAGTCCAGCTAATCCAACAATGGCTGACTATGAATGGAAAGTCCAGGAATCCAATTCAGAAGGATGAATGTCTCAGCTGGCTTTCAGTCTACTATGGAAACCCAAAGAAGTCGGCTCTAATGCCAGTGAAGGAATTGACTTGCTAGCAATGCTAGGGTAAAATGCTAGGCAGACAAAGAACAAAAATTTCCTCTCCCCATGTCCTTATATAGGCTTCCAGCAGAAGTTGTGGCCCAGATTAAAGGTATGTCTTTAGGTCTCAAGATCCAGATCAAATTCCTGTGCCTTCCTATCCCAAAGGTTGGGACTAGAAGTGGATTCACCTACTTCAAACCAAGTAAAAGTTAGCTCACAGGTGTGCCTTCCTTTCTGGATTGTAGCTCATTCCAGTTGACAACTATATCAGCCATGTCAGCCTCTTTCCTTCTGCTTCCTACTCTGTATTTCCTCTTATAGCTTCTGTCACACTTTTATCTTAAAATAGCTGTTCTGTGATTCATTACTTAATGCCTGTTTTTCCCCAGGATGACAAGGAGAGGGAATACCTGCCTGCCTACTGCTGTATTTTCAATATCTAAAGCTCTGCCTGGCACTTGACATGTGATAGGCAATCAATACCTACTTGCTGAATTATTCAATAAACATCTAAGATACCATAATTATAACTGTTATACTAGACTAAAACCCCAAAGTTGATTATTTTCCTACTAGTAGCTCCTTGGAGACAGAGAAAAGATGAGTCTTTGGGAATAGTGTCTGTAGTACATAAAGCCATCCCAGGTCCACTGTATCTGTCTCTCACCAGGGTTATCACCACCTCCCCCAAGCCTATAATCAGGGCATACTTGGGCAAAATTATGAGGCTGGCAATATTTAATTTTGAGATATAAAGCTTCCCAGCAATATTTTAAGCAAGCTCTGGATATTGTCTTCAGGAGTTTAAAATCCCTGGAAGGCATGGGACTAAGAAGTGGTGTTGCACACACTGGCATCATCAGTTATGGAGTTATGTAACATAAATATGTGGACACCTGGGCTCATGAGCATAAACAGTTCTATGTACTTCTGAGTCATATTTCTCCAAATCACTGGAAGATGCGCTTTTAATCCCTGCTGCTCTGTGATGATTCATGTCAACTTGTCACAACCTAGAATTACGTAGGAAGAGTCTCAATGAGAGATTGTCTTCGTCGGATTGGCCTGTGGGAATGTCTGTGGGAGATTGTCTTAGTTTAGCCATTTGGTGGCTGAGGACCATCCTACCATGGGTGGCACCATTCCCCATGCAGGAGCTCTTGGCTGGTCTAAGAGCGAAGAGATAGAGATAGAGCAAGCAGAGCGGTACACAGTCTTACTTCTTTCTTTCTGCTCTTGACTATGGGTGTGATTTCATAAGCTAAGCAAAACTCTTGCCTTGACATTTCCACAATGATAGGCTATAATCTGGAATCATGAGGATATTTATAAACACATTCACACATACACAGAGAAAGACAGAGATAGAGAGTCAAACAGAGAGAAGAGAGAGAGGGAGAGAGGCAGAGAGGGAGAGGGAGAGAAAGAGGGAGAGAGAATGAGTGGGAGAGACAGGGAGACAGAAGGAGACAGAGGGAGACAGATGGAGACAGAGAGAAGGAAACAAAGACAGACACAGACAGAGAGACAGACACACAGAGAGGAGATTTAAATGAAAACAAATGGATAGGACAGCTCTTCTGTCGAGGCATTATGTCCTTGTGTTGAGCTTGCCCTAGTCTCCTGTCTCCACCATCTTGCTGTAGGAGTTTTATTATTACAGTTAGGTGCTGACTCAGCTGTCTTAGTGTGGATTCTGAGGTTGTTTTTTTTTTAAATCTGCTTTGGCAAGAGCTTTGCACTGAGCCATCCCTCCAGCCCCTGCTCCCAGAGCACTAGTTTACTGAGTCATCCTGATTAGGCTATGATACCTCTCTAGTAGGGATTGTTAGGGGCTCCACTCAAAGACAGCAGAGAGGTAATTGCCTTCTTTTGATGTCCCTGAAATCTATTTCAATATTATCTTGTTAATATCGATTCAAAAATATTCCCAACTTATTATGTTGAAGTTCATGGCCAAGTTCCTTCTAGAAACTGGACCAAGTTGGCATATCCATTTTCAATATTTTAATACCCAAGTAATAACAGACAGGAACAGGGAAATCTGTACCTTATCCTATTTATTCTCTGTATCCTATTTATTCTCCTAAGATTTTAATCTTCCATGCAGTAGAAAATAAAACCATTACTTAGTGCAAATTCATTCATTTTTGCTATGATTGGTACATGGGAACAGTCAGAAACAGGATTTCTCTCTGAGAATTAAAACTGAACTTCAATACATAATAAATTAAACTGTGATGAGCCAAGTCATGTGATAGACAAGTGTCCCTGGAGCCACAGGTGGAACAAAGAGTGCTAGCATTTTATTTGGCTGTTTGTTACTCTTTGTTATCTGCTGAGGTTGTTCGGTGTTAAAAACACAGCTAACATTCCTCTCAACCCCCTCTTACACATCCCGTGGAATTGCAAGCACACGTGCACATGTATACTCACATGTACACATGTATATATACATGCATGTGTGCACACTTACACATATGATGTGTTCATCATTTCAGTGTACCTAGAAGCCCACAAAACTCACTCAAGAGACCTACATTAAGACTTTTAATCAAATTCCTAAAGAACCTGAGATTCAGAGAGTCTAAGAACATGTCAAAAAATAAGAAACATGCTTAAGATCCCATGATTCCTGCTGCATGTCCTCTTTTCAAGGTGTGTTCCTCCAGCCCAGTCAGAAATTAAAGCAGTAGACAAGAGTTTGAGTGAGCTATTACCAAACAACTGGAAAAATCCTGCTTCTTGAAAGCAAAGCATGAGTTGGCTGTGTTCTCAGAATGATCCTGGCCTAAGTAGTTATGAAGTTCTCGTTGATACTGATGTACATACATGCTGGTAGTGGGTTTTACTGGTTGAACACAACCTCCACCACATTCATAATAAGCATCTCACCTTAATTCTTAATTACTCATGAAGATGCCTTTGTTAGTATATTCACATCCTCTTTAGACTTTTCTTATACCCACAGCAGGGTTGGGTGGGTAAGCTGGGGACTCCTCCATCCATCTAGACTAGTGCAGGTTTATATACTAGCAATGAGCCCAATGTGTAGGGTAAAGAATGTTCGTGTCCTACTTACTTTTCTATTGCTGACACCATGACTAAGGTAACTTCTAAACGCAAGCATTTAACTGGAGGCTTGATTACAGTTGCAGAGGATGAGTTTATGACCATCATGGTGGGGGAGCATGGGAGCAGGTGTAAGACTCAAGAGCCTTATGTCTGGGTTGTCCCACTCACAGAAACACAGAGATGGCAACAAGCATGAGGTTTACTGATCCAACGTGCTGGGGCCATCCGCAACTGGGGCAGAGGCGACCCCCAACATTCCAAGCACACAGTTTTTATACAGTTATTGAGGTAGATTTTGGTAGCAGCATGAATTGGTTTACACCCATTTGAGGCCTGCACTGCCCTTTGGCCTCAGGCAAAGTATGGTCTTAATCACCAGAAGGGGGAACTGAAACATTTTTGGACATTATCTGCACCTGCCCTGCCCTGTGGTCGGGGTATAAAGTTTGTACTGCTGGGACATTCCAGGAAGGGAGTGTATATTCCTGGCAAGGTCTTTCAGCAACCATCTTATGTTCTTCTCTAAGGTCACACACAGGAAGGCAGGCAGGCACTGTGCTGGCGATGTAGCTAAGAATCTACATCTTATGCAAGTTGGAAGCAGAGAGCAAGAGACTGGGACTGGCATAGGCTTTTAAAACTTCAAATGAGGCAGTGGTAGCGCATGCCTTGAATTCCAGCACTTGGGAAGGAGAGGCAGGTGGGTTTCTGAGTTCGAGGCCACCCTGCTCTACAGAGTGAGTTCCAGAACATACAGGGCTATACAGAGAAACCCTGCCTTGAAAAAACAAACAAACAAGCAAAAAACCAAAACAACAACAAAAAACTTCAAATCACATTTGCAGTGACACACCTCCTCCAATAAGGCCATATCTACTTCACAAAGACCACACCTCTTAATCGTTCCCAAATAGTTCTACCAACTCTGGACCAAACATTTGAATATAATAGCCTATGAGGCCTTCTCATTCAAATGACCACAGTTCTATAGATATTTCTTTAAAGAAATAAATGATTATGTCTTTATAAGACTTTTTCATGTTGCTTTATATTCCAATTCATCTGATTAGGGCTTTCCTCAGTTTTATACGGCTTACTGCTTTCTAATTTTTGAATGATTTGCTTACTGATTTTGTGTGTGTGTGTGTGTGTGTGTGTGTGTGTGTGTCCGAGCGTATGTACATGTATCAGAAAGCAGGATATGCCCTGTAACTAGAATTACAGATTATAAAGAACCCTGTTGGGTGCTGAGATTTGAACCTGAGTTTTCTAGAAGTGTATTTGTTCTTAAGCACAGAGTCAGATTTCTTCTTTTCTAAAGGTTAAGGTAGTATTTTGCAAATCAAATAATCCTTTTTTTCCTTGGGGTTAAGTCAGAAAACACTTCGTTCACTAGCTTGACCAGCAAAGCTATACTCTCAATTTTGGAGTTAAAATATTAGTATAAATTGCCACTCACCCCA
Source organism: Montemys delectorum (assembly GCA_019843815.1). Classification (NCBI taxonomy): domain Eukaryota; kingdom Metazoa; phylum Chordata; class Mammalia; order Rodentia; family Muridae; genus Montemys; species Montemys delectorum. The sequence continues at coordinate 53,759 of JADRCD010206610.1, forward strand.
GAGAGGAAGCCTATTATGTTGTTGCCAAGTTTCTATGGCCTGAGGCACCACAAAAGAGTATTTTTTTTTTTTATCTTATCTCAGGTATTTGTGTCAAGAAGAGCTTGCCAAGGAGCCAAATCTGTTTATGGCTTCACAGCCGATGAGAAATGCAGGATCATTAGAAGCTAATTACTGGTTTCATGGTAATATTTATCACAAAAGCTAATTTGATCTTGCAGAAGTCACTCATGGGAGGCTTACGGAACCCAACACCAAGAGACACTGTAAAGTTTTCTTTTGAAAGTTCTAAAATCACTTCACTAACAACCCAAAACCAACTGGGGAAGACAGCAGATGGGCATGGCCTGACATCTCAATGGTTTCCATGTGGCCGCCGTCGTCATTTCTGAAGGAGTGTGTTTCCAGTGCACTCCTTTCTGCTTAGAGGGAGGTGGTTCCAAGTTCCACATATGGAAAGTTCAATGGAGCATGCCTTTCTGTGTATCCCGGAGAACTGATTATTTTACAGCACAGTTGAATTGCTTACACAAGACGTAAAGATACATTCAAATCAAGTCGAGAGGTCCAAATTCCAAGCTAGCTGGACTGTTTGCTGACACGTGTTTCTCTCCTGTTGCTTTTTTCTTCTTTACATGTCATGCTGCCATCTGAATATGATGTGATTTTTGCCCGTGTTCTCTTCACTTATTACTGGAGATACAAAAGATTTTAATTTCACAGATTCCATTTAGTTTTGGAGATAAAATACTTGAGAAAAATGACAGAGTCCATCAGAATACAGGAAATTGTCCTGGATGGCTATGTGTATTCATGGAGGAAGAGGGTGGCATAAGCCCAGGTCAACAGCACTGAACCCAAAGGAGGAGTCTTCCAAGCTGAGCGTCAGTTGGGTCATCTGTAAAATGGTAATGAAGCTCACAGTGATGCTCTTGGGGCAAGTGTGTGGATTGAGTCTCTCGAGAGCATTTTATAATGCATGATGCACATATACCCACAATACATTGTGATTCACAAAGTAAGCCCGGAACACTCTAGACCAGCCTTTTGGCCCCAATCAGAATGCTTGCTTGTTTGTTTTTCTCATGTCCTCATGTATACAGTTCTATCTCAAGTAAGCACTCTTGTGCACCCAACTTTTCAATTTTAAGACACGAATCAAAACTACCTTGAAGTTCCTGCTCCCTCTCCACACGTCCTTTGTTTAAAAGGTCTTTCTTACTTTATGTCCTAGCTCAATCCACTTACATTTATCTTGTCCTGTTTATGTCAAGAATTTTCACCTAAGTTAAGTATTTCCCAGTATCTCGTGGGAATGCCAGCATTGCCACTAGATACTTTGGGACAGTAAGAAAAACAAGTTGAAGGCAAGCACGAGGAAACGACAGCCACCCATGTGATAATCAAGATGGATGCTAACTGATGGGTGGGTAACACTTGCAGTATGCATCTGCTGGATGGGACTTACCCTGGGCAGCGGGAGAGGTCCACAGCCCTGTGGAATGGTGCACCGTTTAAAACTTAAGAGTCATTTTTGTTTGTTTGTTTGTTTTTTGTTTTTTGCGGGGAGGATCTTCTACTGAATGTTTTTGGATGGAAGCCAAGCACAGATACAGAATTGTGATGCAGGCCTGTGGAGGGCAACAAGCAGAAAAGCTACTTAGTATTGTAATGGTCTCCTCATTTTAACTGCACTGCTGTGGTCTACAAGGGAAGGCTTCCTGGAGGAAATGGAGGGGAATCAGCAATGTGAAACCAAGGCAAAAGGCAAAACACAGAGGCAAGGCTAAGCACCCTGAAGATATCACAAGGAAAACGATCCACTGTACATTTTGGGGTAACTGGGAGTGGGGGTTGGGGGAGTGTTAAAAATACATCTGACCAAGAAGTTCAGGGTGAGAGAGAGATGTAGATCTCTTTTCCTGAAGAAAGGCCGGGCTGTGCCTGCCAGCTTTTCTCAGCGTGTTCCCATGATATTCCACATTCTCTCTGACTGCTTTTAGACTTTGCCTTAGCTTTGTTGCACCTGGTGATACCAGAGACAGGTCACGTGAACAAGCACAGGTGGGGAAGGAAAAGGCTGACCTGAGGCTTAGTTCAGGATCTGCAACCAACTGTGTGGCCTTAGACACCGCACCCCCAACACCGCTCTGTTCCTCTGGGTCTTCTGTTTATCTATGAGTGTGAGATCATGGGAGTTCCAGGTTCCTTTCTGGTCCAAGCTCTGTCTTCAGTCTCTGTTAAATCGCATTATTTAAGATAAAAGGCAGCCCAGGACAGTGTGTTTTAACAAAAAGTTCCGGACTGAGGTTGCTATGCCCTTCCTCAGACATCAAGGCGCTTTGGATGTTCACAGGTAAAACCTTGGAGGTCAAGTTCTATGTCTCAGTATCTTAGACGCCCCACTGTGCCCAGCAAGGTGCCCTGTACTTAGCAAACATGGCACCTACTGAGGGGTTGACAGAACAGGGAGCGTCTCTTTCACAGAAGCCACCTTTGCTCCAAACTGTTTGTGTACTTTGGAAAGGCTGGCCATTGAGACCAAATCTCAAGTCAGGAAACCTATAAAGCGACTGTGTAGTGACTGTAAGCTGACGGGGCATTAAGGTCCTGGGCAGCAAGGATCACAGTTCTTCATATTTTCAGACCCTTAAGCGTCTCACATGGTGCTTCACCAATGCTAGGCTCTCAATTCATCAGTACTCAATTGAAATGGGTTAACTCAATGAAAGTTGTTTGTTTTTTAAAATTCATTCTTTTTCTCAACTTATTCAGCCTTACAAATATGGGGCAGGGGGTTGGGGTAACAGGAAGAAACAGAGAAAGTTCTTGGTTTCTGTTTTTACTTGTCAAAACCCATTGATATGAAAGCATCAATTGTCCCAAACCAGTTAACTTTGTATGGCCCCTCTATCCTCTATCTTCTATCCTCAAAACTGCTTCTCTTTTATTATTCTAATAACACAGAAAAAGGAGGCAAGAACAAACAAAAAAGAAAAACAGCCAAATCCCAAACAAATGCTATGTGCAATCCATCCCGGAGCCCCCCTGTAGGCTTGGATTGTCATGTACATGAGATAGCTCTGAAGCTGTGTTTGTTCCATGTACCTATAAGCAATGGGCAGATGAGCTGTAACTGCAGAAGTGAGCACAGAAACCACTGTCTTTCACAGTGGTCACATCCTCGCATCCTCTAACCCTTCCGGTCTTGAAAAGCGCGTCTCTGCAATGTGTAGCAGCATCAGCTGGCCACCAGCCTGAAGCAACCCTGATTCTCATTCTGGAATCCCAGGTGCAGTCAATCCTCAGATCCTGGAGGCCTGATTTCAGAAGCGCTTCTCAGATCTCTCCCTTCCTTCCCCAGGCTTCACCTACCACCTTCCAACTCAGCCTCTTTCTGGCCTTCCTTCTCCGCACCTCTCCTGAGAGCTGTGAGCTACATTGTAGCTTTGTGTTTTCCTCTGTTCAGGCTCTCTTTCTGCAGGACCTCCCCCTCCCCACATCTTGTCTGGAGAGACTCACGTCTCCTCATGGCTCACCTCCCTTGTAGAGCTCTCCAGCCCACACCTCCCCACAGATGCTCATAGGCATCTAAGATGCTGAGCAATTATCTGTGAATGACTCCACTTGGGAGGACTGAAGTGGGCGATCTTACAGGTCCTGTCTAAGTCTATGGCCTCTTCTCTCTATCCCAAGGACTCAACGGGTCTCTTGTACATTGAAGATGATAAATAAATTGATCAGTGCCTCATGATCAGTCAATAAATTGATCAGTCCACAAATGACTTGGAGGTACATGGTAATGTGGTGGTGGTGGTGGGGTAGGGTAGGGATGATCAAAATCTAAAACACATAATGGCTGGAGCAAAGAAGGCATTGTTTCCTCTTCAGTGAATTGGGTCTAGTTTTTAAACTAAAAACAAAAGGGGAGGAGTGGAGAAGAGGAAACAAGAAGTGGCCCTCAGAGAAGCCATGCACTCGACCTGCTCACAGAGAACCTGATACAGAGAGAGAGGGAGGGAGGGAGGGAGAGAGAGAGAGAGAGAGAGAGAGAGAGAGAGAGAGAGAGAGAGAGAAAGACAGAGAGAGACAGAGAGACTGAGAGAGACAGAGACACAGAGACACAGAGAGAGACAGAGACACAGAGACACAGAGAGAGACAGAAGGGGGACCTTCTTTCTTATTTCCCTTTCTAATGCTTGTTTTTCTTTCTTTTTCCATAATCCTTTGCCATTTGGAGGACACTCGTTAATCTGCAAAGCAAGCCCCCTTTCCAGGCCATTAGTGCCAGGACGATATGAAATAGCAGCCAGCCTGGGCCATTAGTGCCATGGTCATTTAAAACACCAGCCCGTTCAGGTTATTAGCGAGCCAGGGCAATTTGAGTGAACAACCTGTCCAGGCAATTAATGCCAAGGTAATTTAAAGTGCCACACCATTCACGTGCCTGTCAATTAGCAAGGTGTCTTCCATTTTTACAAATGGGGCATGCAACAACTTGGGCACATTGGGGTACCTCCCTTAGAGGAAGGAGGCTGTCTGACTTTCCTATTCTGTGCTGAGGGTTGTCCTCCCCACTTCAGACAGGCTTCTGGACTTCAGACCTATGGGCGGAGGCAAAACCACAAATCTTAGTGATACTGGCTTCAGTACCCAGTAGCATCTTGTCCAAAGTGTTGGGCTACAGGAAGAGCCTTCCCCACAGCCTCAGAGCACATATTGTAATGCAGATTGCACCCCCACCCCAGAGAGCCCGAGTACCATTCACCAGCTTCTGCGGTGGTCCCATTGAGTGCCAGAGTGTGCCAGCTGCCTGGGTATCACATAGACCAGCCACACGCTTGGCACGCCAGAGGGGGTTGGGTGCCATCTCCCATTTTCTGCAAAATCCAGCCTAGAAGCACAGATGACTCTGTGTTCTGGGTGTTCCTGAAGAGATTAGTGCTGTTGTCTGTCAAACACACCATGATTGAATCTGGGGAAGTTTGCAGAAGGCACCGGGTTGCGCCAGCTGGCTCATGAGCACCCCTCTACCCGCCTGCCTGTCTCCAAGTAGTGATCTCAGGTGGCTTATCAGAGTTGGCTCCCAGAAACATAGCCCTTCCAGGTCATCTGTGGAATGTGGGGTCGGGACCCATAAACTGCAGTGTGAGTTGAGAGCTGTCCGCTTAGCGGAAGGCAGAAAGCATCAATCAACTTTATGGTGCGATCTGACCTTGTGGGCGAGCCAAAACAACTTGATAGACCCTAAAATATTCTTATGTTGCTCATTATCATTCTAATAACTGTTCAGCATGTACAAAGCCCATCTGATGAAACACATCTTTTCTGAGTTGCCTTGATTAATCAGTCCTGTTCAACAGTGGAGTTTAATCCGTTAATTTAAAAACCTTTGTCAAACACGTGTTCAGGCAAGAGAGGCAAGAACCCTGCATGGGCATTAAGTAGGAAAGCCCTCTGTCCTCAAGAATTTACAAGCTCACTTTGTTCCTCCATTAAATCCATTTGTGGTACTAATCACAAGTTTAATAAATTTCACCAGTTGCAGAAGAAAGGGGGACATCAGGATTCAGGAAGGAATGACAAGACTTTAAGTCAGGGATTAGGATGGAGAATGAGCTGGACAAAAAGTCCAATGTGGCTTTAAAAATGACCTAGAGAAAGCTGAATTTTCTAGGATATACTGAAAACCCAGGTCTTGGGGCTCCAGCCCAGGGTGCCTAAGGCTATTCCAGCTTGCTACGGTGAGAGGAAATAGCTGACTTTACAGACCCAGGTCATTAGTGGGGAAACTAAAGCAGAGCAGTAATGTTGGCTTTACGGCTTATTATTATTATTATTTTTTTATCTAGTAGTCACACAAAGATGGTAAGTTTTTTAAGTGCATGTGCATGCGCGCGCGTGTATGTGTGTATGTGTGTGTGTGTGTGTGTGTGTGTGTGTGTGTGTGTAGGCATACTTATATGGAGGCGAGAATCTAAACTCAGGTTCTTGCAATTTATCAGCAAGCGCTTTACCAGCTGAACCATCTCCTTAGCTGCTAAGGAGAAAGGAAACAGAACTGCTGTCTGAGAATATACGTATCTGAGGCTTGTGGACTCTCCTTACAGTGCTTAACTACTCTTTGTTCTATCCTTCAAGGCCAAATCGCATACCACCCCTCCCCAGACTGCTTCTGCCACTCTCCCAGAGAGCAAACTCACTACTTAATTTCCTTACAACAATTATTTTTTTCTAGGTTGTATTGCTGCTAAGATTTGTGGGAAGCAAGCAGATTACAATGCTTGACTGTTTACAAACCACTCTCTACAAACCACTGAGTTATACCAAATGCTAATATTCTTAAGCGCCCACATTTCTTAGGTTGACTCTTTAAATTTTTTTAAATTACATTTCTTCTTACTTATTTGGGTGCACACACGCCATGGTACATGCTCAGAGGTGTGAAGACAGCCTGAAGAAGTGGATTCTTTGATTCTGCAGTTGGTCTCCCTGCTCTTCAGACTAGGTAGCAAGCTCCTTATCCGCTGCTGAGCCATCTTGCCAGCCTCCAGACTGATTATCAGATAAACATGTAACAAAATCTAGTTAAGTGTACCTTGGTTTCCTTTTTAGACACTGTGATATACAACTGTAGTTACTTATGACCATGGTTCCCATTTTAGTTATAACTTCCACAAGGCCTATTGTGATGTTTTTAATCTTTTATTATATCACCTTATTCCTAGCATATGGCTCTACACATTGTTATTAAGGACGTTTTATAATGTCGAATTCAGTTTGCTTTCCATAACTTGTATACTAAGTGCATTAAAACTCACCAGGGTATAGACAGGAAGTGGCTTCATTACTCTTCAACCACTTCTTCCTAATATCTTTGGACAAATGTCCCTTTACTGTGTCCTTATGGATTCTCTGATTAAATATCTTCAAAGGCATTTTCATTGACAGGAAAACTCCCATTTTGACAGTTAAGATTGTATTCAGCTATTAAAAAAACCATTGTAGTTACCTTTACATTTCCAGCCCCAAATTCAATTAAAAACTCTTTGTCTGTGCTCTAGGCTCAAGCTTAACCCATTCATGGGAACCTGCAATGGGTTTGAAGGACCTTTGTCTAAATGATATGACATTACAATTCAAATGGAGAGACGAGAGGTAACTTGGGCACATTGTGTATGCTTGGTTCTATTGACTTCATGAAAACAAAACAAAAACAAAAATAAAAAAAAGATAAAGGTGTGGTTTAAACTATTTTGAATGGTCAAATTCTTCAAGCACTTATAGTGTTCTGGCTACGATGGAAAACTTTCAGACTTTAATAAAGCAGGCATCAAATCCAAATATTATTGCAGCACAGAGCTGAAGTATCCTTTGCAGGGAAAAGGCTAATAAAAATTTGCTTTGCGTTTTGAATTTGGAATTAGCATCTGACAATCCCCTTGGAATTATAACTCTTGCATTGTTACACACTAAATAGCTACACTTGTCTTGTTAATAAAATCATAGTAATTGAGTAGCATTTTCATTAAGACAGGAGGATGGTTCATTTCAGAGGCAGATGAAATAAGCAACAGATGAAATATGCCATAGGAGTTCTGCTCTTCCGTTCAGGTGGTGCAGGAGCCACATTAGTGGGACGTTGTCTTGAACAAACATAGCAGCAAGCCACACGCTCTTGGCCCCTCTGGGATCAACACCCTGAGTCTCTGCTTTGGAGGTTATTTGGTGCTTTTCGGCCTCTGGACGGTCTTATTAGCTGGCAGAGTGGCTGTACACTTCTATGTTAGAGAGCCACATAGCATTTTCTTATAGGTAGACCTGGCAGATCATGGAGTAGTAGAAGTGGGCAAAGAACCACTAAAGATAATAGTCCTCTGAAGAACTGAAGAAACTACATCATACCAAGCCAATCAGATAGCAACATCCTTCATGCTGTAGGGAAGCCTGGCATAAAATACAGAACCTAGGTTTGGAAACTGGTTCTCCATCTCTGAAAAAAAGAGTAGGATAAGAGTCCTGTTCTGGGTGGGGGGTGGAGAAAAGGCCACCAGCAGGTGACACAGCCAAATACATTTACTCAAGCTTGGTATGTATTCTCTAGACACAGTGCCTTGGAGGGGGCAATTATAGTTGCCGAGGAAGACAACAGAAGATCTTGCTGAGTGAGTTCTGTACATCCGGACATCAGGTGATCCTTGCCCTAAAGAGTAGAGAAAATTGAAGGAAAAGTACCATTTTCAACGCAAAGTAAGAGCCCTTGTATTTATTTGTACAGACCCTCTCTTAGAGTAAAGGCAAGCAGGCAGAGAGGAAACTAGTGCTGGCAATCTGTATGTCTATAAAGACCTAACCACTCTGCCAGGTCCCCTACAGCATGTTCATCTAGCTATCTGTGTATTTGCACATAGCTGCAGGTCGAGGCACAGCACTGATAGAAGGGACAGTGCAAACAAGTGTGAGCTGTTGTGTTTGCACCTCAGAATCTCAGAACTTCAGCTGTTCCTTACAAAGGGCCTGTTTGCTATGATAATTGCTGTTGCCTGACAAGGATAGGTGTATTCATTATTATTAAATTAAACAGAGTCAAATTCTGAGACTAATGTCCAGAGGCATACTAGGGTAGCTTCTCAGAGAAGTAAACACACACACACACACACACACACACACACA
>JADRCD010206612.1:3380-16493 GCA_019843815.1 Montemys delectorum
TGTATGTTGTGGTGTGTGTGTGTGTGTGTGTGTGTGTGTGTGTGTGTGTGCATGTGAGTGCAGGTGCTCACCAGGGCTAGAAGCATCAGATCCTCCTGGAGCTGGAGTTACAGGAACTTGGGAACCATCCCACATGGATGCTTGGAATGGAACTTGGATCTTCTGTAAGAGTGGGGCATGCTCTGAACCACTGAACCATCCTTTCGGCCATGAAAGGAGTCCTCTTAGACTGTCTCTTATTTTATGATTCTTTCTTATTAGCCAAACATTGATGCTGAAATTGGTGATATAAAAGGAAGTAAAACACCTTTGTCCTTTCTCTTCAGGAAGTAAAAGGTAGACTGTGCCTTTTATGCATGTGCATGCATGTGTGCATGTGTGTGTGTGTGTGTGTGTGTGTGTGTATGTGTGTGTATGTGTGTGTTGGGACTCTCTGTGTGTATGTGTGTGTGTGTGTGTGTGTGTTCCTCTGTGTCTGTGGTTGCTTCTCCCTTGAATGACTCGCATGGAGCCATTGCTGCATGCACTTGTCTACCATCTAACCACGATAAATGCCGTTTTGGTGATTCCACACAGGGATCAAACACTTTTACATTTACATTTACATTAAAAAACTGGCCTTCCATAAGGCAACAATAAGTGTTAAATCATATGCTCACAGTTTAAAACTTTTAAAGAGCCAGTCAAAGATCATGACAAATGGAAAAAGAGATCGCTAACAAAAGGCACCATTCTCTTCGATTTTTGCACAAAGGACTACACATTTTCATTTTGTACTTGGCCCCAAAAATTGATGTAGCTGGTCTTGATGGAGTTTGAGGGAGCCAACTATGAACAAAAGTATCCCCTTTCTGGCCCCACCTACCCAGATTCCCTCATGCTTCAAGGAGCAGGAGCCAGGACCTCAGGCTGATTGCTGCCTCCGGTGGAGATTTGACTGGGCGCCCAGCAGAAGATACTGGGACTCCAGCCCCACAGCTGCGGGAATCCCGCCTGCCTGACAGTTTCCAGACATCTCCGCCTGCAGTGGAGAAGGATAATGAGCAGTTCCTTTCTGAGGATGAACCAAGCGCAGGCAGGAAGGGTGATTGTTAGCAGCTCTCTGCGGATACACCAAGGCCAGCAAAAATGTCTGCAGACAAGTAATTTGGCTGGGTGTGTTTTGACAATAAACTCAAACCAGACAGAAGGCTGGTGGGGAAGGGAGGGAGAAGTTTGGGGGGAGACGCCAGGAACTTGGTGGAAGAAAATAACTAGGCTCCTGCATGCTCACTGCCCCCAAGCAGCAAGCTGCAAATAAACAAACATCCCTGGAGAGGCAGTGTGGGCTTGATGGGAGGAGTCCAGGACCTTGCCTTCAGCCTTCCTCAGATCCCATTAGCTTCCTTATAAAATTCCCTCCAGCCTGGATTCATCCCTATGGGTAAGACTGTGGGATTCCAAGAGCCAGTCAGGCTTTGCTCCCTCCTTTGAGACTTCACCTCAACCTTAAATGATGGTCAAGGGAACAGCCCAGCCTGTAGTCAGGGCATCAGTGGGTGAATGTGCCAGTAGACTAGTCAGACAGAGATGAGTTCTGCTGGGCATGGAAAAGAGGGGCCCAGAATTGAATTGTTGACCCCTAGACACCTGTTGCAATTCATGAAGACTGTAGCTCATTTTGTGTTGAATTCTAGCAGTCTAAGCTAATTATCTGTCTTTAGAAATCCACAGATTAGCAAGTATGGGGAACATGTTGCTTGGGTGTAATGCGGTCAGTCAACAGGGAACCGAAGAATACAAACTAACGCTTCCCATCACAGTTCCTGACAGGTGCTCTTCTCATGAGACAGCTCAGGGCCCTAATCCTAAAGCTCTTGGGGACTCCCCGTCTCTGTGGAACCCAGGGCAACCCTTTCCCTTACGCTGTGTCTTCACTTCTATGAGCATCAGTTGTAAAGCAGACTGTTGCAGCCAGCACAGGACATCTCAATGAGTGAAAAGTTTGCCTGCAAGCTTGAAGCCCTGAGTTCCATCCCTGAAGCCCATAAAAGGACAGAAAGAGGGAGCTAGCTCCTGAAAGTTGTCTTCTGAATTCCAAATGTGGGGCTAGGGCACTTGAGTGAGTATGTGTGCACATGTGTGCACACTCGCACGTACACTCACACACAGAGGTGTCAAAACAAGCAATAAATAAATATTTGAAAATGGCTCAACAACTCATGTTGTACTGTTTAAAACAGAGATTTGAACCCCACAGCCTAGAATCTATCAACAAAAAACTACTACCAAGTCCCCATTGCTTGCTTAATGAGGAAGATTATGAAACATATGAAAAGAAAAATTAGAAGACAAGAGAAAGGAACTGGGCATCCAGTGGAGCCTAGTAGGAAATTCATGTTCAGGTGTGTCACATAGACTTTGTCATCTGCTTCCTAGACACCAGGGAGAGGAAAAAAAGTACAACCTAACTATCAAATGATTCAGAGGGTACTACTTCATTGGCAAGCCATTGCAATGAAGTAGTTCAGAAAATCATGCCTAAAGGACAGAATAGAAAGGCAGAAAATTAAGAGGGCATGAAAAAAGAAAAAGATCTTTTGCTGCTGCTGACTGGCTTCGGAAAGCAAAGAAAGATACACTGTGTCACAGGCTATAATGTAACACATCGCACCTTAGTGATGTCCCTATGGAGTTTATTGTTATCCATGTGCTGTTTGTTTAGCCTGTCATTAAAAGTCTAGATTAAGCTAACTGTGCTAGTGGTCTCCATGGCAGTTATGTTTGATTGACACCTCATGAGTTTACTGAAGCCAGAACGAACAGAGAGTAAGTCTTGGAACTGGATCAGATAAGGCTTGCTGCTTCAGACTCAAAAGATGGAGCGGCCTCAGTAGACAGGTGATGCAGGTTTGAGTCCTGAACAAGCATTTCTTAGATGTTACGTTTATGTAGCACTTATCCAAGCCAAGTGTTTGATAAAGCACAGTGTGAGCATTATCATTCCCAGCCAACACGATGAGCAACAGAACCTGAGCATCCTGGAGTGAGAAGCTGTAAGCCAGACTGAGCCAGAGCCATGCAACTTTGCCCTTACGGCTGCATCCTCCTGCAGTCTGCTCTGTGTATGTCTCGGTTGGAACACTCAGTGGATCCCTTGTGGCTTGCTGCCTCTCTGGAAAGAGATTTCTCCCCAAAGAATGAAAGCTAATTATGGACAGGAGTGAAAGCCTTAGCTGTTGCAATCCTTGGTGGCTCTCTTCATTTCAACCCTACTGGGCATCATTTTCTACTTATTTATTCAGTTTTTTTTTTGGTTGGGGTTAGTGAGAAGTCAAAACTTTCTTCTTAAGGAAGTAATAATGAGAAAAGATAGATGTGCTTCATGATAAATGTCATTTCACACTTCCCTTTGCTCCTTCCAGTTATGGTCATGGACTCTAACTCTCTGAAAACATAAACCCCAAATAAAGCCTTTCTTTGATTAGTTGCCTTGGTTGTGGTGTTTTATCACATCAGGAGAAAAGTAACTAGGACAAGACCTAAAGAATGACACCAAGGTTCTACTCTGACTTCCCAAATATGTGTGCATGCATGTGTGCACCTACATATGCATGAACACATACATGTGCGCCTGCATATAAAGGAACATGGACATCTGTACCTGCATCACATGACCACATACATGTGCACTTGAATATACACGATAAATACATAAATAAAAATATAAGTTTTGGTGTGAGAAAGTAAAGAAGGCATTGATGAAAATGCTTACTATTATTAAAATAACAATTATCTACAAATTAATAAAGACTCTACATAGTCCCACTCAGGATATATCAGGAGCTGGGTATAGTGGCTCATACCTGCAATATCATGACTTGGGTAGATGAGGCAGGAGGATCACTACAAATTCTAAACCAATCTGCTGTACGTAGTGAATTCTAGGACTAAGGAATGAGACCTTGTCTCAAAACAAACACAAAGTTCTATCAGACATTTTTGTAGAAATCAATAGGTTAGTTTTAAATTGCATGTTCAAATGAAGAGAACTTTAAATATCCAACGGAGTTTTGAAACATACCAAAACTAGAGGGTATGTATATGCTTCCTAACTTAAGTGTTTTACTCAAGCTGTATGGATGGTAATAGTGCTGGAACCAAGCAGAGGTAGCAAGACAGATCAGTAAATTCAAAAGGGGAGTCCAGAAATAGACATGAACAGAAGAGACTGACAGATTTCAGCTAAAATTGTTAATGTATTTTATTGGGAAATTCTGGTATTTTAATAAATGGTGCTTTTCTTAGTAGATATTCAATTATATTAACTGACAAATATATTAGATAGATGATAGATAGATAGATAGTAGAGAAATAAGAGATGGTTGATATATAGATAAGATGATTAATAGGTGATTGATATAATGATTGATAGGTGATTTATATGTGGTTGATAGGTGATTAATAGATGATTGAAAGATGGTAAGTAGATAATGGGTGGCAGATAAATGACAGACAGACTTATGATAGACAGATAGATAGATAGATAGATAGATAGATAGATAGATAGATAGACAGTAGATAATTGATGTGTGGCGGCTCTGGTACCAGCACTGAGGAGGCAAAAGCAGAAGAATCAGAGTCCAGTGACAGTCTGAGCTACACAATAAATTCAATCTCAAAAAACCAAAACGAACAACCTTTTAGAAAGAAGGATGTGGAGGAGGAGACGGGAGAGCAGGAGGAAGACTGGAAGAACGGAGTCTATAACACACTACAGCCTCCTGAGTCTCCCCTCCCGCTGTAACCCTCACTTCCCCTGTAAATGGGCCTTGAGACTAATAGTGCCCTCCTCCTGACCCCCATCAAAGCAACTCCTGAAAGCCCTGATCCTCTGATGCCCAGAGGCCTCCATGGCTTCAGCCAGTTTCTCACTCAGAGGTTAGGAATGCGGTGATCATTTGGCATTTAGACAGATATTGGACAATATTCAGACCTTTTACGATGACATCTCGACAAGACATGTCTTGTCTAGAAAGGACAAGACCAAGCATGTGCCAAATGGATTCTCATCTCTGTCTGATAATAGATGAGTGTATGTGGTGGTTCTTGACGTTACCCTTTCTTTTAGATTAAAGCCAGTTTGTTATTCATAGTTACAAAACACACCAGTGGTCTGCTCATGTCCAGGCTAGTGGTCAGCTTAGGACTGCCCGGGGGCTTCTCATGTCCTCTGTTCCCGGGGACTTTGGTTGTAGTTTATACTGGGACAGGCGAGTCTGGTTGTCACCACCAAGTGGGTTCATTGTTTCAATGCTAAAAGCAAGTTGATTGGCTGGAAATCCTGCAGTTACTGAGATCCTCCATAGAGTTCAAGAATGTGTGCAGTCTCGTCTTGATGCAGGCACCATCGTATAGGAGGAGATGAAGTGAGGAGACGATCCATACAAGCCAAAGGATAACACTTTTAATGGGAAGGACTGAAAATGGAAAGGAAGATGAGTGATCTGACCACACACATCAGGGAGGATTCTAATGTGAGCATGCGTCAGAGTGGGCTGACCTCAGGTGTGCGGGTGCAGAAGCCTAAGCCCTTCACCCAGGAAAAGCAAGCACAGACTGCTCTTCTGAGAATCTGTGTCAGAACGCCTCACCACACTGAGTTAGCCCCCACAGTCTGCCCCACCAGCTCAATGGCTCTCTCTAACCCAGTTACTGAGGACTTTGTGGTCTCCCAGGAAGCCCAGACTTCCAACCACTGCTTGGAAACTTGGCCCAACTTCAGTCTACCTCTACCTGCCTTAGGCTGTGTCCGGAAAGCTAAGTCTTTACCCAACAAAACCAATTCTAGTACCCTTCAGAAGGTGCCTTGCCCCAGCCCAGCTGGCCAAACCATTTCAGTAACTCTCCCTGTTCACCACCTCCCATAAGTTCTGTTTCTTGTGCTTTCGATTTTAGTCTAGTCTGCTTTATTCAGTCACTTTGGTCTTACCTGTCCCTATCCAGAGGAAACGGTATTTAAATAATGCTCGGTAAGGATGAAAGCTTTCTGCCCCCCTGACGGCTCAGTCTGTGGTGAACGCTTGGCTATAAGACCTTTAAGGCTAAAGATTCAACAGATGAGATGAAGTGATCTCCATAGTCCTCCTCAGGGCTAGTGGAGGACAGTAGTTGCCAGAATCTCCTTCCCTCATCCAAAAATCTATTTGTCATTTGTCCCTTTATTCAGAGTGGGAGAACATTCACAAAAGGCTTCTTACAATGGTCCTAGGGTCTCTGCTCTTTACCCAGCTCGGGTGGATGGAAAGGCTGCTGACTTTGTATTCCAGAAAGAGTTCTGATAAAAAGGCAACTTTCTCTCTTAAAAACCATGAAAGTTTTCAGAGTGAAGTCCCTGGACCAGTACTATTATTACCTGAGAACATGCTAGAAATGTCAGCGCTAAGGAGGGTGTGGTGGCCCTGCCTGTGCTCTTAGCATTAAGATCAAGGCAGAGGACGATGAGCCCAAGGCCAAAGAAGGCCACATAATAAGACTGTCGCTAAACGAAAAAGAAAAAAAAGGTATAATCATAAGAGCTTATTGCAGCAGGAATTCTGAGGGTAGAGCCCATCCCCAGTATGAGAAAGGTCTCTGAGTGACACTCTCCAATATGAGAGCCAGGGCTCTAAGAGATGAGGGTCCACTCTCCAAATGTGATGATCGCCTTTCTCCCCTCCTGAAAACCAATCTGGAAATATTATGAATTGGCATGAGAGGTGTTCTTGTTAAGTCAAAAACCTTAGGGGATGGCAAGGCCAGTCACAAATCCCTCTGCCTCCCAGGCCTTCATTCTGGTCTCCACTACAAGTTCATTTTAGCCATAAGAGGGTACAGGGAGAAAGGAGCCATAACTGAGTACTTCAGTGATGGAGTCCCCTGTAGCTCTCTTGTCTTTGGTCCTGGTGGCTCCAGTCAGGTGTTTTGCTTTCGGCTATGTTGTGGTTTCTGCAGGCCTGGAAGGCTGTATCTTGGTATGAGCCTTGACTGCGTAGCAAGTGGATGTCACAGTCTACTGTCATGCCCTCAGAGGAAATGTCTCTGTGGGTGAGCTTCAGAGGTGGGGAGAAGAACATGAGCCTGTCTGTTACAGACACTGAGCTGGTCAGTCCTAGAAGAAGGCAGGGGAGTGGACAGGTACTCGTCCCCCTCGTCCAGCTTCCCTGATGACATTTCACTCACAGCTTTTAGGATGTGCAACCCCTCTACTTACGCTAAGTGGAAGAAACTGGTCATAAGAGGTAAATATGGTGTGAGTCTTGGAACCTCAGAGAGTGAGATCACAGCGAAGGAAGATAGAGTGTGACTGCTAGGAGCAGGGACAGGAAGTGGGCGCTGAGTAGTCTCAGCGTTGCTACTGGAAGAAAAGAATATCGAATCCCAGTAGTGCCAGCAGTATCTGTCAGCTGTACAAATAGACACCCCTCCCCAACAAACACCCCCTCACAAGCCAGGCCTGTGTCCCCAAAGGAGTCTTCTTAGCAAGCTTTGATGCAATCTCTTCTTCCTTCTTTCTGACAAAGATTTAAAAAAAAAAAAAAAAACCTAGCCATAGGCAAGATGGCACCTGTCTCTAAGCACTTGGGAGACAGCAGATAATGAGTTCAAGACCTCTGCGGGTTAGGCTGGCGTGCCTGTTTCAGAAACAGACTCTTTTTAAAGCTAATCATTGAAAATCATATATAACAAAATGAGCCTGAGGGATGGGCCCTACTGGGGCCTCGCAGAGACAGGCCGGGAGTGTTTACGGCAGACGTCTGCTCGCTCTGACTCTCCGTTGGCATACTGTAGTTGCCCTTCTTAAGTCCGAGGACCCCCGCAGGCAAGGATGGAAGGTGTGTCACAGATTCTTACCTGGGGTCCTGGTGGCTCAGGCCTGTAATTCTAACACCTGAGGCCTGGCAGGAGGATTGTAAGTTCAAGGTCACCCGGCACAACTTACGGAGACCCTATCTCAAAACTGAAAGTTTGAAAAAGGCACAGAAACTGAATGGAGTTCTCAAAAGAAGAAATACAGAGGGGCAATCAGTGTTGTGTAAGATGTTCAAAGGCACCTCAGAGAGAACGAAAATCAAATTGTAGCCAAGGTTTCATCTCACCTCAGATGTCATGATAATTATCAAGAGATCAGATAATAGTAAGGAAAGGGAAGGGGAGTCCTATTCACTGCAAGTAGGAGAGGAGACTGGTGTGGCCATCAGCATGGAGCTTTCTCAGAAAACAAAACAACAACAACAACAACAACAAACAGCGGCTGGAGAGATGGCGCAGAGGTTAAGAGCACTTGATACTCTTGTGAGGACCCAGGTTTGACTGCTAAGATCTGCATGTTAGTTTACAACTGTCTCTTGTAACTCCGGTTCCAGGGTATCTGATGCTCCCTTCTGGTTTCTAAGGACATGTATACATTCATGTGCATGTGAACATATATGCATGTAGGTAAGCACTCATATACATATTATAGAAGAGATATCGTTAAAGTGCAAAGTAAAAAAGAAAAATCTGAAAATAGCACCACATGAACACACTTCTGTGTGCTTTACTGTGTACATTCGCTCCTTCCAGACATATACCAGGAGCTCTTATCCTTCTGTAGAGATATTTGTACATCTATGTTCATTGCTACATTATTCACAATATCAAGGGAACAGCACCAGCCTAGAAGTCTGTCAACACATGAATAGATAAAGAAAATGGTGGTGGCCCAGCACTCAGGAGGCAGAAGCAGGTGGAGCTCGGCAGGCAGAGCTCGGTGAGTCAGAGGCCAGACTGATCTACAAAGCAAATTCTATCCACGAGACCCTAACTAGCTAGAGAGATTCTGTCAAAAATTTAAAATCATAATACATACACACAACAGAATTCTATTCAGCCATAAAGAAAAAAAATTTTTTTCAGATAGTTGGTGGATAGGGAAATTATATTAAACAAAGTAAGCCAGACTTAGAGTGGTAAAGAGCCTCTTCTCTCTCAAAAGTAGCCTAGGTTTCAATTTTTGTAAATCTATGTATATGGGGTAGGGTGAAGTTATATAAACCACCAAGGGGACCATGAGAGGGGAAAAGAGGTCTTAAGGAACAAAGTGGGAATAAGAAGGCTAATAACATACAAGGGAACTATGGAGAGGAGCAGGGGGACAAGCTGGGTGGAGCAAGGAATCGGGGACCAGCCAACAAAAGCACAGCGAACTTATTTGAACTCGATAATAACACATTATTTTTTACGCTAATTTTAAAATAGACAACATAAAAAAGAGGGAGAAAGAATCAAGCTCAGCTGTGGAAAACCTGCACAGCAAGGGAGAGGCCACTCATTTGCCCCTGCTGAAGGAAAAAAAATTAAGGGAGAGAAAGTAAAGTAAAGAGAAGGAAAAAAAAATGGTCCCCATGTTTCCTGGACTCTAAACCTATCATGAAAGATGCTGTGAGGAGCACCGCTCCTTGAAGTCATGTGTCTCCAAAGCCTGTCTGAATTCTTCTGAGTCACATCTTTGGAAATGCCCAGCACATGAAAGGCTTCCTAAAGCCTGCCCTCACCCCAGCAATACTGTTTCTGGGTTTTCATCCCTGACTGAGCAATCAGGTAAAAGGATGTGATTCTAGAATATTCCTTTGTCTTGTTTTCTACAGAGAAACAAGTGCTATTTCTAAGTTAAATTACATTTTGACCTGGAAATATTTCAAAAGTTAATGCTGTGCTATGTGTTTAGCATTAGTTCTGTCTCTGTTAGCATTATCCCCTCCCCCAGGCACACACCAGGTACTGAGAGAAGTTACGTTGGGGCTGTGGGGTCATTTTCCAAGATGCATGTGTTTCTTTTGAAAAAGAACCAGAAGCAGAGGAAGGTTCTACAATTTTATAATTAGACAAGCAGGCATAGGGACTCTCAGCAGAGAAGCCATCAAGTCCAAGTAAAGGAGAGGTTGGAGGTTGATGAAAAGACTGTGGCCCAGGCTGGACAGAGGAGGTGCAGCAAGGCTTCAGTGTGAAGCAACTGATTTGGAAACCAGATCTCATCTGAACCCATCTTCTGGGGACAGACCCACAGATGAGCCACAGAGGGCTGGCGAAGGCTCAATACAGACACCAAAATCAGCTTGGAAGAAATTACAGTCTGCTATTGTAGAGGACACTGGAAGGAACAGAGCAAAGTCCCCACAATGAAAGCATCCAGGGACTCCTGTGTGTCAGAGCCTGCTAACAGCACTTTTACTGAAGGCACATGTAGAAACCCATTACCTACTATTCCCAAGGACTGTGCTGGGATTCATCATTAGGTATCAGGATTTTGAGGAATTGGTAGTATTCTTATTCTTACTGGTGTGGTCCAGATATGCTCTCTCAATTCATATATTGAAGTCTAATCCCTGGGGTGATGGTGTTAAAAAGTAGGACTCAGATGTTTGGCTTATAAGAGGTGACCCCATGGCTGAGCTGTACCTGAGTGTCAGAATGGGTACCTACTATGCTCAGGGTCCTAAGTTGGATTACTACCACTAGTGGGGGTGAACGATCTCAGAAAGTCCCAAGACTTTCTGTGAAGACATTCTGACAAGATAGACAGTTATTAGTCAGGATAGCTGTCAATGTCTTGATCTTGCCATTCAGCTTCTGGGATGGTGAGAATCATGGGTTGCTAATAAGCCACTATCTATGGTTTTCTGTTTCAGCAGTCCCAGTGGACTTACAGAGACCTGCAGAGCAAGAACTGAATATGTGAGCCATACTCCAGTGAACATGTGAGCCACAGTTGGGTGTCTACAGAGGTTTTGAATGGGGATTTTCACTTTGTTCTTATAAAACTACACAGGAGAGAGGTAGGCAAGTATATCAGCTACTTTCCTGGTGTATGCTGAAATACCATGACTAAAAACAACGTAGTGGTTTGAATAGGACTGTTCCCCACAGGCTCATATATTAGATGTTTAGTCACCAGGAAGTAGCACTATTTGAGAAGGATTAGGTGGTGTGGCCTTGCTTGAGTAGGTGTGGTCCTGTTGGAGGAGGAGTGTCACGGGGGGGGGGCTTTGATGTTTCAAAAGTTCATGCTAGCCCTCCCCCACTGTCTCTCTAGATCAGGATACAGTTTTCAGCTGCACCAATATGTGTGCAGCCATGTTCTTTACCATGATGGTAATGGACTCAGCCTCTGAAGCTGAAAGCAAGTCTACAATTAAATTTATTATTATTATTATTATTATTATTATTATTATTATTATTATAACTTTTATTGCATTATGATGAGAAAAGTTACATGATTTGAATTTGTCTGAATTTGTTAACATTTAAAAACATAGTTTAAGTAAATAGAATTATATCACATTCTTGTTCCCTTTTGTACCCCAACTCCTCCCAGAGACCCCCTCTTCAATACCTACAATATCTTTTTTGTCATATTCCTTAAAATTTATAAAATATTATAACAATAAAAATGAAATGAAACAATAAAAGTTGTTTGATATAAAAAAACAATCAATTGAACAGTCTTATGTAGATGCTTGTCTACAGCAATGGTGAAAATACATACCTTTTTCTCAGTATAAATTTTAAATAACTCCAAACATATTAACTGTATATTTCAAAATAATACATCACTACTAGTATTTTCTTAAATGAACATAAATATATAAAGTCTTTTTGATTGTTTGTTTTGTATTTAGTAGAGTTTAAAATCTTGGCTTTTACTGTGGTACAAGCCCAAAATAAGAACAATTTTTAGACATTGGATTTCATTGTAATAAGGCTGTACTTCAATGACCCTCAAATCACCAAAGGATTTTACCTCCATCATAGTTAAGCTGAGAGTTGACAGTTCTGCTGTGCTGAGGAATGAGTTGTAGGCACAATTTTTGGATACAGACTTCCTGCTATGGTCAAAACTATTTGACTTGAGTGAGTGACTTTATTCTCAGGCCACAGAGGACAGGTTACATTCATTTAAGAAATGGTGTGTGTATTAAGATAGTCTATCCATAAAGTCATTCACCAGCTGTTTCAATGAACAATGTTTCTGCTTAGAGGGTGGCACAGACATTGGGTGTGGGTAAGAATCTAGTTCATTGGCTGTGATAATTTGGAAAAGCATTCATCTCAGAGAAAGAGTAACTTGTAAAATCCTCTTCTTCAAACTTGATACAAGAGCTACAAATGTCAAGCAAAGCATTCAGTCTCACTCTTTGTTGTTCTCTTTCCTACAGGCCACCTCCCAAATTAATTGTCTATGTCTCCCTTGGGTATATAAATACTTTTGAAATATATAAGCTGTTCTGAAAACCATAGTATAGGGTAAAAACGTGAAATAAACAATACTAATAGAGAGGCTGAGATAGGAGAAGCAAGATTTCAAGCCTTTACGTTGTACAGAGCAAGACACTGTCACAAACAAGCTGAAAGTGTATATATAGATTGTACAATATTGGACCAATTACCAAATTAGAGAGACCATTGGATGATAATCAACAAATTTCTAATTCCTCATATTTTGGGATTTCAATAGCTTAGGATATGTTGGTAATATTAATTTTCATATTAAGATATTAAGAAAAGGTAATTGTCACTTCTTGTTTTTATTGTAAGAGGTGGAATTAGGTTTGTGTGGATTTGTGGAAAGATTACTTTCTTGCTTCTTCTAGGGTGTAGTTTTGTTCCTTATGTTGATGTTTTCCATCTATTATCCTTTGTAGAGCTGGATTTGTGGAAAGATACTGTGTAAATTTTGTTTTGTCATGGAATATCTTGTTTTCTCCATCTAAGATAATTGAGAGTTTTGCTGGGTATAGTAGCCGGGGCTGGCATTTGTGTTCTTGTAGGGTCTGTATGACATCTGCCCAGGATCTTCTAGCTTTCATAGCCTCTGGTGAGAAGTCTGCTGTAATTCTGATAGGCCTGCCTTTATATGTTACTTGACCTTTTTCCCTTACTGCTTTTAAAATTCTTTCTTTGTTTAGTGCATTTGGTGTTTTGATTATTATGTGTTGGGAGGAATTTCTTTTCTGGTCCAGTCTATTTGGAGTTCTGTAGGCTTCTTGTATGTTCATGGGCATCTCTTTCTTTAGGTTAGGGAAGTTTTCTTCTATAATTTTGTTGAAGATATTT
>JADRCD010206613.1:0-17616 GCA_019843815.1 Montemys delectorum
TGCCACAGCCTGACAAAAACAGAGGTGGAAGTTCACAGTCAACCATTGGACTGGGCTCTGGGCTTCCCAATGGAGGAGTTGGAGAAGGAACTGAAGGAGCTGAGGGGGTTTGCAGCCCCATGGAGGGAGTCACAGTGTGAACAGGCCAGACTCTCCCTACCCCATAGCTCCCACTACCAACCAAAGAATATACATGGAGGATCCCTTGGTGCTAGCCACATATGTGGCAGAGGATGGCCTTGTTGGACATCATTGGGAGAAGAGGCCCTTAAGTCTGAGGGTATTCAATGCCCTAGTATAGTGGAAAGTCAGGGTGGGAGGACAGGAGTGGGTGAGTAGGGGAGCACCCTCATAGAGGCAGGGAAAAGAGGGATGGGATAGGGGTTTTCCAAAGAGGAGACCTGAAAGGGGAAAACATTTGAAATGTAAATAAAAAAATCCAATAAAAAATGTTGTATAGAGAGCTAATTAGAAAATCTCAAAGTAGTAACCTCTAATGACAGAAAAAAACTTAAAGAAATGGTCAATATCTTTAGCCATCAAGGAAACACAAGTGAAAATGACTATGAAATTACATCTTACACCAATCAGAATGGCTAAGATCAAAAATCTTAAGGGGCATCACATACTGGTGAGGATGTGGAGCAATGAGAACACTCCTCCCATTCTGTTGGGAGTACAAACTTGTCCTACCATTTGGAAATCAACTTGGTGGTTTCTAAGAAAATTAAGAATAGTTCTACTTCAAGACCTAGGAATACTGCTCCTCAGCATATACCCAAAACATGCTCTATAATCTCTCAAGGACACTTGCTCAGCTGTGTTTATAGTAGCTTTATTAGGAATAGCCAGGAACTGGAAATAATCTATATGTCCCTCAACTGAAAAAAGGATACAGAAAATGTGGTTCATTTACCTAATGGAATATGACTCAGCTATTAAAAATAAGGAAAACATGGATTAAGCAGGCAAATGGATAGAATCAAAAAATATCCTGAGTAAGGTAACCCAGATTCAAAAGAACATGCATGGTATGTACTCACTTTTAACTGGATATTAGCCATAAAGTACAGGATAAACACACTATAATCCAGAGACCCAGTAAAGTTAAATAACCAGAAGGGCTCCAGAGAGGATTCTTGAATCTCTCACAGAAGGGGAAATATAATAGATATTGGAGGTGGATGGAGGGTGGGAACTTGGTGGGAGAGGGGGTGTGGAGGGAGTAAGGTAGAAGAAAAACTGGTGCAGGGAGATTAGGGGAGAGACTGGAAGTCAGCAAGGGTTGGAACAATCTCTAGAACATGCTAAAGACCTGGGATGAGGTGAGGCTCCAGAGTGTCTATTGAGGCCACTCTAGCTGAGCTTCTTAGCAGCAGGTGTTGTGGATCCAGAAGTGCCCTCTTTCTGCTGCCAGATGGGAGTCCCATTGGAAAGATAAAGACATCAACCCATTCACAAAACATTCAACCCAAAATGCAACCTACCAACAAGATGTGCAGGTACAAAAATAGAGCAGAGATGGAGGAAATTGTCAACCAAATTAAGACCTATCCCATGGTCAAGAAACAACCCCTGACACTGTTAATGATACCTTTTGTCAGTAGATAAGAAACTAGCATAACTGTCCTCTGAGAGGCTCCCCCCAGCTTTCTATGGAAAGATACACAGACCCCCCAATACCAAACCTTAGAGAGAGCTCAGGGAGTCCATAAGAGTTGGGAGAAGGATTGAGGGACCTGAAGAGAACAGGAACTCCACATGAAGACCAACATTGTCAACAGGCTAACTTGAACACTTGGGGGCTCCCAGAGACTGAACCACTAACCAAGAGCAAAGACAGGCTGGACCTAGTCTCCCTGCATGTATGTAGCAGATGAACAGCTTGATCTTTAAGTAGGTCCCCGAAAATCTGGGCTGCCTTGTCTGGCCTCAGTGAGAGAGGAGGACTCTAGTCCTGGATTGCCTTGATGAAGCCTTCCCCTTCTCAGAGGAGAAGGAGTTGGGGAGAGGGGAAATATCTGCATGAGAGAGCACTGGGGAGAGAGAGGAGTCTGACATTGAAATGTAAAGTGAATGAATGAATGAATAAATCATAAATAAAACCAAATATCCAGTGGGAGAAATATTTATATCTTTCAGTAGCATTTAAACATAAATCTTTTAAAATAACTATTCTGGAATGGCATATTGTTATTTATGAGGATAAACTATTGCTATATTCTCAGCATGACTAAGTATCACATAAATAAATTGACTTAAAAATGGTCACTTAAAAATATATACTTGTTGATCATATACATATGAAGTTTAAAGACAACCAACTGTCATGAGAGTTAGAGAGAATTATACATGACATAGCAATTTAAGGTATTTCTTGAGATTGGGTAGAAGTGAAACAAGAAATTTCTTGTATGCTAATATGCATTGATTAACACAAAGATGTAAGTTTTATAAAAATATACATTAATTAAGGGTATTTGAAAAATTAATATTTAATTATTTTCAATAATATTAAAATGTAGGTATTTGGACATAAATTTCCAAGTTTTACACCTGGATGTGTATATAAATATGATTTTTCCCCATATTTGATTTTTGGTTTTGGAATTTTTAGGGATCATCTTTATTTAGTTATTTCATTTACCAAGATATTTAAGATTCCAAATATTATTTGGAATTTTTCAGTTCCATTTTTAAAAACAACTTTCTTTTTTTTAAAGATATTTTCTTTATTTACATTTTAAATGATATCTGGTATCTACATAGAGCCTTAACACTCATGTTTTAGTCTCATTGATATCCCCTTTCCTGGTTTCCCTCTGAAACCAGGATTTTGCTGGCATTTACAATAGTGTCTGGGTTTGATGATTGAATATGGGAGGGATTCCAGGTGGAGCAGTCTCTGGATTGTCCTTCCTCAGCCTCTGCTCCATTGTTTGTCTCTGCAACTCCTTCCATGAGTATTTGGTTCCCCCTAAATTCTTAGGGAAATAGATGGACTTGGAGAATATCATCCTGAGTGAAATAACCCAGTCACAAAAGAACACACATGGTATGCACTCTCTGATAAATGGATATTAGCCCAGAAACTTGGAATGCCCAAAATACAATCTACAAACCACAAGAAACTCAAGAAGAAGGAAGACTAAAGTGTGGCTATTTCATTCCTTCTTAAAAACAACTTTCATAATCATTATTTTAACAAATTTAACCATTTTTGCAGTGCTTCCTTAGTTTAATTTTACTATAGTTCAAAATATATTTGCAGTTAAGATTATAGTAAATCCTATGAAGTTTCTGAACAAAGACATTGGAAATAAAGTCTTCAAATCATTTCAAAGTTATATGTTAGATCAATTTAATAAATCATAGAAGATTATTATCTGGGCTTTATATTTGGGGTAAGTATTGATTATTTTATTAATAGTGGGCTTTCAGCTGTGTCAGACATTGGCTGGCCACTCCCATCCTCACAAGTTCTGCTACACCATTGTCCCAGCATGTCTTGCAGGCAGGACATTGTAGGTCAAATGTTTTGTAGATGGGTTCTCAGCCATGTTTCTCTTTCAGTAGCATACAGAATAGCTTCCTGCATCAAAGAGACTAAAACATGGGGGTTAAGGCACCCACGTAGATACCAGCTCGATCTCTCTACATTCAATGATTTTTGTGGATATTGTGCTGTGCAGTGGGGCTGACAGTTTGTTGATTTTCCTAGCATCAGCCTGATGTTCCTCAAGAGAAGAATGGATAAGGAAAATGTGATCCATTTACACAATAGAGAATTACTCAGCTGTTAAAAAAATGACATCATAAAATTTGCGGGCAATTGGATGGAACTAGAAAAAAAATCATCCTGAGTGAGGTAACCCAGACTCAGAGAGATACATATGGTTTTTATTTATTCATAAGTGGATATTAGCTGGTAAGTAAATAACTGAGATAAAGTCCTCAGACACAAGAGAAGTTAGGTAAAGAGGAGGGCTTTAGAGGGAACACATGGATCTCTCTGGAAGGGGAAATAGAATAGATTTTATTGGCAGACTGCAGTAGATGGGAACAAGAGCAGGAGGGATTCAGGTGGAGAGAAACCACAAGAAGACATTGCTGAAATAGAGGCCATTTGGGAGGCGATATGGACACCTAAGGCAGTAGAAATTTCCTGGAAACTATGAGGATGATCCTAGTGGGACTCCTCATAACATAGGGGCCATGGAGTCTGAACTGGCCATATCTGTAGCCAGGCAAAGATTCCAGTGATGAAACTGTGTTGTATTTGGTTGAATTGTTAGCCAAGGGAGAATCCCAAACAACCTAAGCATTAATTTCTAAATTTCATCCAAAATTTCAGTATCTGTAATGAGCTATCTAACTATGTTTATTTAGGTTACTTCCAAAACCAGAAAAAGTATGATATTTCTAAAATATTTTGCCTTCAAGTAGTAAAAACAGTTTTAAAAACTCTATATGGTGCTGTTCCTTAATGAATCTTAAGTTCAGTTTTGTAAGACTAATAGTCCTACTATATTCTTTACTGGAAATGGATTATTTTGACATTTTTCTTTAACTTTATGTTTACCTATGTTTATAATTATTTCCTTTTAATTTATATAATCTTACATGTAGTGTGAAAATTTAGTACATGTCATAACTGATATTTCAATATAAAATTAAATACATTTATAAATAATATCTATTTGTTCATGATTTTTTTCTGTGACTGGAAAATGTCTTCTGACAATTTTACACATTAATAATGTGTTTATATCACTTCTACACTACTACCTTCTTCCCTTTCAACTCCTCCCATGTTGTCTTGAAGTCCTCTCAAATTCATAACCTGTCTTTTAATTATGACTGTCAGATACATACACACATATGCATGCACACATTATGTAAATAAACACAACCTGCTGAGTCTCCCTAATGTTACCAATACATGTATGTGTTTAAGGATAACTACTTGGGATTGAGAAATCTATCAAGAAATACTGAGTCTCCCTTTCTCAGTAGCCACAAATTGCATGGCATTATGGCTTAAAGGGTGTGAGGCTTTGTAAGTGTTCCTGTCATACAGAGTACATTAGCTCATCCTGGTCCTCTTATAATCTTTCCAGTCCCTCCTCCACTTGAACCTTAGGTGTAAGGTCCTGTCCTAGATTTAACAATAGTTCTTGTCAAGAAAGATACAAACGAACACAATAGAAGATGGAAAGATTCAATACTATGAAAATTACGATCCTGTCAAAAGCATTTATAGATTTATTGCAACTCCAATGAAGATGTCCCTGTATTCTTTATCATATTAAGAAAAAACTACCTAAAATTCATATGGAACTGCAGAAGGCCCTAGATAACCAAAGTAGGCCTTAGAAAAGAACAATGCTAAAGAGAATATCATGATTTATTTCAAAATATATGATTAAAATAACTTTGAAATATAGTTATTCTTTTTAGTGCTATCAAGTGGGAAAGAATAATTGTATACTATCTTATAATTAATCAGCTTCATCAATAGCCAACAAATTAAAATTTCAAAGCCTTTATGTGGTGGTAAAAGTCTAAAAATTTTTTGCAAATGAAACACTTACCTTTCAGTACATATTTTTTAAAACATCAAGCTCTTTGTCATCATTTGCATATTTGTTCAATCATTTCACAGTATAGGACTCTGTGGAGCCTAGGATGTTGAATGAATGAATCCAGAAATCTCAAAGCAAAACAAAGAGGTACAATTTTGACTGCATATTTACATTAAAGCATTTAATTTTAATTAGAAATGTAGGTCTATTTGGGAACAGTTTCTTCACAACAGAATTATGAAACTTGAGTGTGGGAGTGTACTGTAAAATACAAAGAACATGAGGTTTAAGACTTTATTAGTATCAAGTCATTTACTCCAAAGGTTCAAAGTTAGATAATCTCTCCACATCTGATTCTCTAGTAGCTAAAAATCCATGATAAGATCTTTAATAGAAAGACTAATTTTGTACTGAAATGTACTGAAAAATGTGAAGTTCCATATTTTGAAATTAGAAACAGTTTTAAATTTATTAAGTAGTACAGCATTGTTTAGAGCTTGAACTTTTAGTTACTTCTATCTAGCTCATTTCCTGACATTTAAATTCTGGTGCCTGGCATATAGAAAAATCAGCTTTATTTAAAATTGACACTAAATCATAAATAGAAGGTACAAACTGACAATATAAATATATCTAAGAACACATTCCAAATAATTATATTTTAATAGATATTTTAATAAATACCATTTTGCTTTACAAGAAGTCATGATAAAAGTGAATGATTTCTTCAGTTTTAATTACATTTTAATCACAATGGTATTTAATTAAAGATTATTATGTGAACAATGGTCAGGAAATTTTTCTTGATTTATAATTTTGTCATTGTTCATTGCATAAAATTATGAGCATGGTATATGTGTTTTATCTAATCCACTCCCCTTCTCCTACCCCCAATTCCTTCCCGTTCTTCTCTACCTCTTTATTTTTTCATAAGCTCATGTGCATTTTTTGAAAAGACTGCCTTTTTTGGTACCAGAAGCTGTCATGCAATATACCAGCAAAGGGGAGGAACCAATAGTCCTACCTTAGTACAACACCTATGAACCACAACCAAGAGGAGCATGTGTAAGAACTCTAAGTGTGCAATAGTGGTACACATCTTGTTAAAATAACAAAATAACAATAAAAAATCAGAGATGATAGGATGTAGAATGACCAGATATGATTCTTATGTGCATACATGGATAGTCACATAATTAAGCCAATTTAAAGGCCATTTTTGTTAGGTAAAATCACAGACCACTCCAACTCCAACTAATTCCATATAGTTTAGCTACATGGGATTAGAACTGTGCTAGGACAGCTCTTTATCTAATTTACAAAGATTCAAAATTTTGCGAGGATCTAATGTTTCTGACCCTAACATGAGACATGTAGTTTGGGTTGTTTTATGGTCTACGAGACAGAACTGAAATGATTTACCAGACAAAATGATAAAAAAAATAATATTTTATTTCTCATAATTCAATTTTCATCTTATAAACGTCTCATGGATTTTAGGAGTTTGTAATTCTGTAATTACCTAAAACACTGTAATTCTATTAAAAATTAAGAAAATTAAGTTTTCGTTCATTCTCCTCTTTTTATACAAATATTGGAAGGAAGGAGAAGACATTTGTCTCAAGCTTCTCTTCTCCACCAAGTGGCATCACAATAGTGAGGGGGTATTAAGTAAATGTAGGTGTTCACAGTAATTATGCTCCCAATGATATTCTATACAAACAATGATTTTCTCCAAGAATGAAGTTGTCCCATGATTTCTACTCAAACCACATCCCATTGTGTTTTCAACAGCATCATTTCCCCTTATTTCCTATATATAGAATGTTAAAAATAAGATTAATTTTTCTATGGCATTTCTCCTGTAACCTTCACTGTAAATATTATCAGAAATAAAATAAAAACTATTATCCTGGTGTTTTACTTCTTTTTCATTATGTTAATTCTCAATTCTCTGGTCCTTTATAGAAGAGATTAGAAAATTCTGAGAATACTAGACCTGAAATTTCTATTTCTAGTTTAAGTTATAATGTGTTCGTCTTCGTTTTCTATTCACTTAGAATCATTTCTTTTTTTTTTTCTTCTTATCTTGCTAATACATAATTATGGGACCATGAAAGGCCGCCTGCAAGGGACAGAAGGTATT
Source organism: Montemys delectorum (assembly GCA_019843815.1). Taxonomy (NCBI): domain Eukaryota; kingdom Metazoa; phylum Chordata; class Mammalia; order Rodentia; family Muridae; genus Montemys; species Montemys delectorum. The sequence continues at coordinate 7,732 of JADRCD010206613.1, forward strand.
TCCCAAACCCCTAGACACCAGGCTCCTGAGTAGAGGCCTCAGCTCCATGATATGGTGGCCACCAGTCACCTAAGGCAACACCCCAAACCCCTGATATTCTGTCTGAATACCACCTCCACAGTTACCTGGCAATAGCCAGATAGGCCTGGATCATTATAAAAGGGGCTGCTTGCCCCTTCCTCCCTCTCTTACTCTCTTACTCTTACTCTCTTACTCTTGCCTCTCTCTCTTGCCTTCTTGCTCTCCTTCTCTCTGCATTCCCTTTCCCCCTCTTTTCACATGACCATGGGTGGCCTCTGCTTCTCTACTCTCTCTCTTTCTCTGCCTTCCTCTGCCTCTACTACCTTCTTAGCTCCCTGTCCCAGACACTCCTCCCTGCAAAAGGTATTTAACCTTAGACCCTCAGTGAGAAAAGGGGGTACTGTTTCATTCATCACAGCTCTCTGCTGTGACAATAAATGCCTTAAAACCCACAGTGGGGAACAATGGAACAGGCCTTCCTCTAAAGAACTGCTCAAGCCATGGGCTCTCCTCCCTGCAGGAACCTGCTGGAGCTCCCTCCTCCTGCCCTTTTCCTTTTGTCTCTGGGCCAGAGCCAGCCCACACCCACATTCCCTTTTCAGCTCTTCCTCAGGGTATCCAGTAGCTCTAAGGTGCCCAAGAGAGAAAACCTGCCGTCCCTGGCCTCCTTGCAGGCCTGGGGACCCCAGAGCTGGCTCTTCTGAGGAACCCAGCATAGTCTGTGGTGCCCAGAGAGTCGTAGCAGTTCCTTGGGGATCTCAGATGGTGCCTTCCCATCCCCTAGAGCAAGATCCTGAAGCTTCTCACTGCCTGACACCCACCTGAGGCTGCGTAGTCTGTGCACATTCAAACTTCCATGAGTGGCCCTAGTCCTGTGTCAGGCTAGACATGGGGCCCCATTTTAACACATACTTAATCACATTTTATATTTTAAAAATTGTTTTGAAATTTTACTGATTTTCCTATTTTCTATCTGTTTGGTCTCAGCCTTATTCTATAGTGTTTGATGTGCTTTTAGATAATAATTTTTCTCCCTTAGTTTGAGATATAAAGTTATATTTGAGTTTGTCTTTATATAAATATTTATCATTATCTTCTCAAAAGGAGTGGAAGGTGGTTTGGGGAAGACTTGCATAAGAAGGTACTGGTAGGAGTGGGGTACTGATATTAAGAAGTGAATAAATTAATTTAAAATAAAAATAAATTTTTAAAAATGTTCAACATCCTTAGTAATCAAGGAAAAACTCATCAAAATAAGTCTGAAATTCCATCTTATACCCATTGGATGGCTAAGATCAAAAACTCAATTGACAGCACATGCTGGTGAGGATGTGGAGCAAGGGGAAGTACAACCACTCTGGAAATCAATCTGGCCATTTCTCAGAAAACTGGTAAAAGCTCTACCTCAAGATCCTGGTATACCCCTCCTGGGTATATATTCAAAAGATGTTCCACTATACCACAAAGACATTTGCTCAGTTATGTTCCTAGAATATTTACTAGTAATAGCCAGAAACTGGAAATAATACATATGCCTCTCAACCAAAGAAGGGATAGAGAAAATACACATCTATACAATGGAATCCTACACAGCTATTAAATACAAGTACATCATGAAGTTTGCAGGCAAATGGATGGAACTTGAGAATATCTTGAGTGAGGTAACTCACTCCCAAAAGGACATGCATAGTATGTTACTCACTGAAAAGTGGATATTAGCCATAAAGTACAGGATACCCATGCTATAATCTATAGACCTAAAGAAGCTAAGTAACAAGGAAGGGACAAGGGAGGATGTGTAAATCTCACACAGAAAGGGAAATAAAATAAACATGGTGAATGGAGGAGGGAACTTGTTTTGACAAGCAGTGGGGGGGAGGATGGGTGGGGACTAGGTGGGAGGAGAGTAGAATGGTGTCTGGGAGAGCGAAGAGAAATTCTTGAGGGGGCATGTGTGGAACAAGCCAGATACAAGGGATGGGGGAGGCTCTTAGGAGCATATGTGGATGACTTTGGTGAAACTCTTAGCAGCTGGGAATACAGAACCTGAAGTAGTTATCTCCTGTACACACTCAGGGCTTCTAGTGGATGGAGAGGGTCATTAACCCTTCAACAAAACCTTTGACCCCAAATTTTTCCTGCAGACTAGATGTGCAAGGATAAAGATAGAGCAGAGATTGAGGGAATGGCCAACAAACAAATGGCTGAAATTGGGACACAACCCATAGGAGAGAATCAACTTCTAACACTATTATTGATACCCTTGTATGCTTGAAGACAACTATCTTCTGAGAAACTTTATCCAGCAGCTGACCAACAGCCAAATATTAGGCTGAACTCAGAGAATCTTGGAAAAGTGTCAGAGAGAAGGATTGAGGCAGCTGGAAGGATCAAGCACACCACAAAAAGACCTATAAGAGCCAAATAATCTGGGTCCATGGGGCTCTCACAGAAACTGAACCACCAACCAAAGAACATGCATGAACTGGACCTAGGCCCTCTAGAAATATTCAGCAATTGTACAGCTTGGTCATCAAGTGGGTCCCCCAACAATTGGAGCAGAGGCTGTCTCTGAATTGAACTCTTCCCTAGCTGGGCTGCCTTGTTTGACCACTATGAGAGAGGATACATTTACCCCTGATGAGACTCAATGTGCCAGGATGGGTTGGCACCCAAGGTGGGAAGTTCCCCTTCTCTGAGGAGAATGTGAGGGAAATGGGAGAAGGATGGTGAAAAGGTGGCACTGGGAGGAAAGGGAGGAGGGAGGCTGTGATCCGGATGTAAATAAATATATAAATTAATAGAATTTTTTTTTTAAAAAAAATCTTAATTAGAGGAAGGAAAGATGGCTTTGCAGTTAACAGCACATATTGCTCTGACAAAAGAGCCCAGATCTAGTTTCCAACATCTGGGTGGTGTTCACAGCAACCCAAAACTCAAATAGTAAGGTGTTTTCATGCCCTCTTCTGATACAGACAGCAAGTATACTTGTGATGCACACACACACATGCAGGCAAAACAATCACGTAAAATAAAATGAATGAGTCTAGTTTTTGTTTTGGTTTGTTTTGTTTTGGTTTGTTTTGGTTTGGTTTGGTTTGGTTTGGTTTTCGAGACAGGGCTTCTCTGTGTAGCCCTGGCTGTCCTGGAACTTACTCTGTAGACCAGGCTGTCCTCGACCTCAGAAATCCACCTGCCTCCACCTCCCAAGTGCTGGGATTAAAGGTGTGTGCCACCACTGCCCGGTGAGTCTAATAATTTTTGAAATACTTGATATGTTTAGATGCTCATTGCAATGCTTTTCTATTCTTTTTCTTTCTACCACAAATAACTCACTCCTTACTCTTACATTGCTGTATCACATGATCTCTAGCTTGTCTGTGTTAGCCAACCAATCACCTTTTTTTTTTTTTTTGATGTTTCTTTCCTGCTTTGATTCTTATATAATCATATAACCAGGGTATACACTTGGTAATTTAAAATATTATTTTTTGACTATATATGTATAGACTATATATGTATATATATGTATATATATACATATATATATTTGATAAGAAAAAATATGCACGTAAAATACACCATGGCTCTAATCTATCAAAAGTTGCATCTTGACAAAACTTCTAAATTCAAAAGTTTCATATCAAAACCAGTTATGTGTAGTTTTCTAATGAACATTACTGAAGATGGAGTGGTAAATAAAGATGATATGTCTATAACTTAAGTGCAATCAGTGATTTTTCCCGTTCATGGAAATGTTCTACAGTTTGTGTGGAGCAATTCCCCTAATAAAGTTGATTTCTTTTAATAGTATAAGGTTGGCTCAAAATTATGCCTTTTCTTTAATCAGAGCTCCGTATTTTGTGCTGAAGTAACTTCTTCAGCTGATCTTGATAAACAACTTATCATTCAGATTAAGTGAGGGCTCTATATTAAAATTACAAAATTTTCCCAGAAGTAGAACTTTGCAATTTGCAGAAGCTTAACGTTGATTAGGTACAAAATGTTGTTCTTGGTGATGTTATTTTCATTGCTCGCCCAAATCTTCAGCTCTTCTTTCAGGTCACAGCCTGAGAGTTTAGTCCCTGTTGAGCATATTGTCCACTGAACACTTTCCAGCCATTTACTGAGTACGTATTTTGCTTAAAAACAATATAGCAAATGACTTGTTATCAAATGCCTTGATTGTTTCTTATTTCTTTTTCTCTCAATACTAGATTATTCTTATATTGTTTGAATATGTAATCACAACCATTCATTCAGGAGAAAACCTTCAGACTGAAAAATAGGCCAATTTAAAAGAAGGCTCATTTTGACTTTTAAACCTCAAGAAAAAGCAAGTTTTTGCCAATAATATTGAATTAGAGGCATACTTTTGAAAAAGGAATTTTGATTTGCTAAAAAAAAAATATAAATCTGTATTTTTTCATTTTATCTTTTTGTATTATTTTAAATATTTATTCTTATAACTGGTCTGAATGTTATATTATTAAATCAAATCCATTTGGACTTCTGGTATACAATAATATTATGAGTCCTAGAGTACTCTGAAAAAGTTATTAGTGACTGTTTTTAAAACAATTGTTCTTCCAAGTTTTTCAGCCAATCACAATATTCTTGCAAATTTCATGTATATCTGGAACTGTAAAAATGTTATAATAAACTATTAAAATGAATATTGGTAATATTAGACTCAAGTCCATAAAGTGTACTTTTAATTTTAAATGTATATACAGTATGTGTATATGTTCATATAATACATATTTATATATGTATGAATGATACTTGTGTGACTTCTGCTATCACATTGTAAATATCTTTCTAGAAAAGAACAAAAGCAACACTTAAAATATTATTTAATATAAAAGAAAATATTACTTTTATGTAAATATTAGATCATAGAGCAATTTCTTATGTTATGAATGATTTCTCTAATTAAAAATACTTCATAGAGTGACCCATGGCTCCAGCCACATAAGTAGCAGAGGATGGCCTTATTTGTAATCAATGGGAGGAGAGGTCCTTGGTCCTGGGAAGGCTCAATGCCCCAGTGTAGGGGAATGCCAGAGCGGGGAGGCAAGAGTGGGTAGGTGGGTAGGGGAGCACCCTCACAGAAGCAAGGGGAGGAGCGTGCCATAGAGGTTTCCAGAGGGGGGACTGGAAACTGGGAAAGGGGATAACATTTGAAATGTAAAAAAAGAAAATCTTCAACAAAAAAAGAAATACTTTGCAATATAATTACAGTGAGGTTATCATTCTTTTAACATAAAAGTTCTTGAAAGATGATTAGAGCATTTTAATTTTTTTATACTCACAAGAAAGAAATTGTGTATTAAGGGAACTTTCCATACTTTGATACACATATACAGTATGAATATTCAGAATAATTACTTTCCAATTTCTCTAAATATCTATATTTCTTCTTACACTATATTTTACTATTAATTTATTATATGTTTTATAAAGTGAACTAAAAAAACATTAAGGAAACTTTCTACGATTAGGAACTGTTTCTCCTAACAGTCACACATCTAAGCTTTTCTTTATTGCACATATGAGAGGTTTATTTTGTGATATATAACTAGCATTATACCACAGGAAAAATGTATAAATTTAGACCTTGGAAATCTAGCCAGCACCTTGCAGATCAAACCCCACCTCCCAGCAAGGTGGTTAATTTATTCCGCATAGCATATTTACATTGCAGTCTGTCTCCAATCTTTGAGAGTAACTCATAGTCACTAGAAACTCTGAGCTCTGCTTTGATACCACCCCATAAATTGTGGAAGCATGAAATGAAAATTTTCTGGAACTTTTATATCTGTTATATTTCAAAATCTACTTCACACTTGTCATTGTTATACCTCATTTCTGTCATAGGCAGTTTCTCTGTATCTCACTGCAATAGAATTATAAAGAATTGATCACAATCGAGTATATTAATCTCTAAAATTTCTACTAACTATTCACTGTAATAAAAATCCAGTCATGTCTCATCAATTTTAACTGAGGATAATATTTTACCATAAATTGAAACAAATTCATTTTTTAGCATAAACTAATTTCTTTTTTAATCTGTTAACAATTATATTTTTCTTAGATGAATTTTTAATTAGTCATTTTAAAATGAATTAATTGCCTTTATTATTGAGTTTTCTGTAAAGGAAATTTTTATCTAGATTCTGAACTGGCTCATCCATTTGAGAGGAATATATCTACTTTACTAGATAGCTTGAGAAACTTAGGTCTGTAAGAAAAATAGAACTTGAATAATGTACTAGACTGAACTTTCAATCTTCTCTTAATTTTTAATACCTGAACTTCATGTTATATCTTTTATCCACACCAAAGATTTGAATATAACCACCTATCTATATCATTGAATTTAAGAAAATTATTACAGTTTATGATTATAAGTTCCTAAAGAGTTAAAAGATTTATAAGAAAGGCAGAGAATCTGTCTGAATCATCAAAACTAGTAAGTGAATAACAAACTTTTGGAACCTTAATTCACAAGCATGTGTATGGATCATGGACTTGGTCATTTATTTGGATGTTTTTACATTGAAGCCTCAGTTGGGGCTGTAGTTAACAACAAGCTTAATTGTGAAGGTTAGTATGTGAATTATCCCCCAAAGAAACTTAAGTGTTAAAGGCTTGACCTCTGTTCAGGTGCTATGGAGATATGACCCAATCAAATTAGACTTAGTTCAGCAATAGAAAACACTACTGATGGTTCATAATGAATAGGTTGTAAGAAAATGAGATTTATTGGAAGAAGTGGCTTATCTGATGTAACTTTGAAGAGAATATTTTGCCCTTGTTCGCTTATTTTCTTCCTCTCAGCTTCCTAGACAATAGGAAGTGATGAGGTTTGAGTCATCATGTCGTCCTGTCACAGTTATGTACTGCCTCGCCATAGGCTTATAGTAACGAGGTCAGTAAATCATGAATAGAAACCTCTGAAACCAGCATCTCAAATTAATTGTTCCTCCTTTAAACCATCTTTACCAAATACGTATTTTAGAGCAATTCAGAGCTAATACAAATGCAATTATTTGAAACAACACCCTGGATAATGGTTACATGTATATTGAAATATTTCAAGTCTCCACCAGCCACTGCCTAAAAATATCAGTTTTTCAAAGCTCAAGCACACATGCCCAGCTGAGAGAGGAGATTTATCGTATCATGGAGCAAGTCAGGACTTGAGGGACAACTTGCTGGGATTTCAAATAAAGTATTTGTTTCAATTATCTTACTACAAAAAATATCACCATATTATTATTGTTCAATATGTTTTTAAAGTTAAAATTAACTGACTTATTTATTATAAGCCATCTAAAAGATTAGGTCATATACCACAGAAGTCATCACAACAAGTGGTCGAGGGGATCAGGGATGGCTGTAGAGCCTCGACAAAGGCTGGACAGCCAGCAAATGTTCCAAAGGGCAGATCTATGCGTGATTTAAAGTTGCTAGGATTGCTGGTGAGTGCTTTGGATTTATACAGGCACTTCTACAATAACATTTCAGCTACGTCTCATTATCCAACAAAGAAAATGCCATGCACTGACAGTCAAATAGTATGCTGCTAATTGTTGATTGTGAACATTAGTTATTTTGTACTAACGTGGGCTATAAATGAATTAGTTGATCTTCCCCAAAATTTGGTACAAATCATTCAGTGCTTTATATAATATTCATAAATCATAGCCTCCTACAATGTTTTCTTATACATTTGCTTTTGTTCAGGTAATGAAAAGAGAGGATTTTTCCTATATTTTTACATTGAAATTCAGCTGGTGGAACTAGATTATCATGTGAAATAAATTTAGTCAGACTTAGTTCCTATGTGTTACTTAGAGAAAACAATATGGGTGGGAGTTGATGCCAGTCACCTGTTTGACAATTTCAAAAACATCTATGCAACATTTCCATCCAAGCACACATGCATGCTGTACATTTCAGTGAGTTCCTATGTGTACTGCCTTGTCATGGAAGCACTGTTTCCTTGATGGTGTCAACCAACTCTGGCTTTTATAATTTCTCTAATCCATCTTCCACAAAGATGCCTTAGCACTGGACAGATATGTGTGAGATGAATGTCTGACTTAGGGCTAAACATTCCTCATTTTTATTCTCTATATACTGACCAGAGGTCTCTGTGTTAATTGCCATCTACTGCAAGACAAAGCTTCTCCGAGGAGGGATGAGAGATACTCATATAGATTTTAGAAGTCATTAGGAGTCATTTTAATATTACATTCATTCTTAGGGTTGAGGGCCTATCAAGACATATCTTATTGGCCCCTTTATCAGTGCAGGGTGTAAGTTCCACGGAGCAGGCTTAGATACAATCAGAATTAATAGCCTTTATTATTGAGTTTTCTGTAAAGGAAAGTTTTTATCTAGATGTCTGAACTGGCTCATCCATTTGAGAGGAATATATCTACTTTATTAGATAGCTTGAGAAACATGTCTGTAAGAAAAATACACACACACACACACACACACACACACACACACAGAGAGAGAGAGAGAGAGAGAGAGAGAGAGAGAGAGAGAGAGAGAGAACAAATAGTGGCCACAGTAGTTCTGAGCAAAACAGTAATGATGGGAATATTACCATATTCAATTTAAATTCATATGCAGAGGCAGAGTAGCAACAGCAGTGTGATATTTGCATAAGTAGACACTTAGATCAGTGGAACACAATAGGGGTAGCAGATATACTCCTCCACAAGTATAGATACCTGTTTGTTTAAGTTTACAAGGAGTAGTCATCAGAGTAAGGCCTTCTTGGCAGGGGTTCCCTATAATTTTTTGTATTCATGCATCTTTTCCTTTTCATGCATCCATTACCTACCTTTCATTCTTCTCTGTTCTGGTGTTTTTGAAGTGTGATTGACACATATGTTGAAGGGTATATTTCCTTTAAGCACAAGCTATCCCTAAGCTTTGAAGTTTGGAGAAAACTTCAAAACATTTATTTAAAAACTAGCAGTAATTCAGAACAAAGGCAGGAGATACGGTTAGCCTCAGCATGTGGTGAATAAGTCCTGAGAGGTCACTCTTGTTTCTTTACTTTTATTTTAAAAGGAGACTGAGAAATTTGAGGAAAAAAAATACAGATTTTATATGCTTGTTTGATTAGATGTTGTTTAAGAAAATGGAAGTTCTTGAATTCACACTGCCTCTAAATCCATTTCGTTTCTGATGAAATCCTTTAATTTTCCATGTAATTGCTCAGAGTTAAACTGCACTTTTAAAACATGTGACTAGGAAGAAGATTAGGTTTTATTTTTGTGTAATCAGTTCCACCCTGTCATAAGAGGAGGGTAAGAATTTAGACTATGAAAAGTAGTCATTTCAAATGGCACCATTAACAGTATAAAATAATTAGCACTACATATTTTTTGCACCAGAACTTCAAGACAAATTAATTTTTAATCTCATAATGTACTTTATTTTGAGTCTCCAGGTACACCTTTGCAATTTACTATTCTTATACACATAGCTTTTCTACATGCAAAATTTAGATTTTAATGTATGGCTAGCCCATACCTAAGGCTACATGGAACACTAGGCCACCTTCTAATGCAGTAATTATTGCAAACATTCAGAAAGAAGGGAGATGCCTGGAATAGTATACCATTGAGAGTTTTCATTTATCTCCACAAATCAATTTTCAAATCCTTTATTTTACCTTTAGTACAGAAAGATATCCATCCATGTTTATATAAGTGCCAAAGTATACTTGTGAGTATGAAATACACACACACACACACACACACACACACACACACACACACACAGAGAGAGAGAGAGAGAGAGAGAGAGAGAGAGAGAGAGAGAGAGAGA
>JADRCD010206615.1:8686-41111 GCA_019843815.1 Montemys delectorum
GGCAGAGAGAGAGGCAGAGAGAGAGGCAGAGAGAGAGGCAGAGAGAGAGGCAGAGAGAGAGGCAGAGAGGCAGAGAGGCAGAGAGAGAGAGGCAGAGAGGCAGAGAGGCAGAGAGAGGCAGAGGCAGAGGCAGAAGCAGAGGCAAAGGCAGAGGCAGAGGCAGGGCTACACAGAGAAACCCTGCCTCAAAAAAACAAACAAACAAACAAACAAACAAACAAAGTTGAGTGATTTATGGCTAGCCTATGGTACACGGTAAACATTTATAGATGTTAAGATAATAACAATGACAACAATGATGATGATGATGACAATGACAAGGCACAGCATAGGCCTTCCCTGGTTCTCATCCATCTCTCCCTAGTTTGGTTTTTTATTGATAACTTCACTCATGTAGTAATTTACTCATGACACGAAGCTTAATGGTGTTTTTTTGCTAACTGGGAATTATTTGAAGCTAAACATTATATTCTTGTGGTTTGAATGAAAATGTCCCCCATCAGCCTATTGGGAGTAGCACTAAAAGGAAGTGTGGCTTTGTTGGAGTAGGTGTGTCACTAGGGGGTGGGCTGTCATGTTTCAGAAGCTCAAGCCAATCCTTTTCCCACTTCCTGAGGATCCAGATGTAGAACTCTCAGCTCTCTCTCTAGCACCATGCCTGCCTGCATGCCACCATGCTTCCTGTCATGAAGATAATGGACTAAAACCTCTTAATGTGTAAGCCAGTCCCAGTTCAATGTTTTCCTTTGTAATAGTTGCCTTGGTCATGGTGTCTCTGCACAGCAATGAAACCCTAACTAAGACAGTTCTTCTTTAACTATTAGGGATAGGGAAACCTAACCAATACTTAAAGATTTAAGTAACCTTAACACATCTTGTTAGTATGTTGATTGAAGTGTGGTTGACAGCAGTCACCAAACCAAACGTTTTGAGAAATTCGGTTAAGTAGTTAAACCGAATCAAATCCTAAGGTGCAACTGACCTGCAGATGGATGTACATTGACGAAAATTAAGCAGCATCAGCATCGTCCTTAACCACAGTCTCAACACTTGTCCTTATACCCACAGAGAAGTGTGGTCCTCACTCCTCACCAAGGAGACAGAGACCATTACAGAGAACCACAGCCAAGCAAAATGCAGAGTACACAACTCCAGCACCTAACTCAGAGACCATTGAAAACTGAAAACGAGGGAGAAAAAAGATCGTCAGAGCCATAGGAACAGGGATTTTGATGGGAGATTGTGTCTCTTAGGGAAGTCACAAGCTACACTCATAAGGTATCACTAATACAAGCCACTACATGTGAGCTAATCAGGGACAACAGTAGGCAAGCTGATGAGGGTAGGGGGCCCCAACCCTATCCAGAGAATGACAGGCCACTAAGGAGTGTGGTGATCAGCAAGAGCACACCAGTTGGCTGTCTAGCACCAAATGGTCAGCCCTGAAAGCAGCCATGCAGGTTAGATTACACAGGCTGGATTTGCATATCTAAGAATGTGCGTGTGTGTGTGTGTGTGTGTGTGTGTGTGTGTGTGTGTAAAACAACAACTAATTTTTTTAAAAAAGAGGCCATGAATTTGAAAAAGAGCAAGGAGAGGTATGGGATGGTTTGGAGGGATGAAAAGAAAGGGGAAAATGATGTAATTATAATCTCAAAAAATAAATAATTAAAAGAAAAAACAAACATTAATCAAGATCCCATGTCAAGTGTCCGTGTCAGTGATCTGGACTTTCCCAGGGTGAGGGAAAGAATCTAAACATACTCTACACCCTCTGCAAATAAACATGGCTGACAACAGGAGTGGGCAGCGGAAGCAGAGCACTTTCCCCTTGAGGAATGAAAGGAATCCCTTTGCATATATTCTTTCTGCCTACAATTTAAATCAACTAGTTGATAGGGCAGTGGAAAGGATCTCTGTGATTATAGCTGTTAAAGTTTGGCTAGGACATGGTAAAGTTATCAAAAAGCTGTTACTGCCAAGAACTAATGATTCTGTCTTTAATTGACATGTCTGGGCCAAATTGTCTTTAGAGACAGTTGTTAAAGTAACAAAGAGGTAATAATTATTTACTCCAAAAAAACTACATGCCCAGTCTTGGCAGGCTTGTAATGAACAAAATGTTCAATGGCTTCTTTAACTTTAAACTTAAATGGAATATGAAATACTATTCATTAATGCAGGAGAAGGCCTTCAGATGACTAAGTTCAAAGAAGGTTAAAAAAAAAAGGTGAGGTGATAAATGTACACAGCCCAGGCAAATGCTCAGCCTTACTTAAGACCATAAATTACCAAATTCCTGCGTTACTTTTCTAAAGTAACACTGTAGGCTTCCTTCCTTCCTTGCTTGCTTCCTTCCTTCCTTCCTTCCTTCCTTCCTTCCTTCCTTCCTTCCTTCCTTCTGTCCTCCCTCCCCCTCCCTCCCTCTTTCCTTTCTTCCTTCCCTTCTTTTTCTCTTACAGAGAAAAGTCTACGTACTGAAAGCTTGCAGTGTGTTCCTGAGTTGCTTTGTTCTTTCTTATCTACAAAATTGGTGTTAAATAAAGTAATCCCCATTCTGTAAGATTCCCTGTGAACATAACAAGAACCTTCTTTTTTGCCTTTTCTCTTTCTCTCTCTCTTATCCTTTCACTTTTCTCCCCACTCCCCTTCTTGGCATTTTTGTTTCTTGCCCCATTCTAGAAGTCTCTAGATGTATCATTATAGTACTTTGTGAATGGCACTGTATTAAGCACTTTGAACTTTTTCCATTTAACTCTCCCCATACTTCTGGTGATACCTTTTTTCTTATGAGTCAGGGGACTGAAGCCACAAGCCTTGTCTCTTGTTCATTGTCATGGGTCCAGTAAGCAGTGAGAGCAGACTCCCTTTCAAGAGAGCTGACTGCTGTCCCCCTCAGTCTTCCAGTCCTGCACCAGTGGCCGCAGGATCCTTCATCTCTCCTCTTCATTTACCTGTGATAGGGACGGTCTTAGGGCTTTAAGTCCTTACATGGATACAGTTACAAATGCTGTCACATAGCACAAACACGAGGCATAAACATGACACATATTTTATGATTATATTAATATATAATATTTGTATAATACATTATGTGACTTTTTCTTCTTCCTTCTCCTCTTCTTCTTCTTTTTTTTTTTTTTTAAAAAAAACCCAACACCTCTCTATGTAGCCCTGGTTATCCTGGAACTCACTCTGTAGACCAGTCTGGCCTTGAACTCACAGAGATCTGCCTGCCTCTGTCTCCCAAGCGCTGGGATCAAAGACTTTGTCATTACTCCTGACTTGTGTTACTTTTCTCAAACTGGAAACGCTCCTCCTCCTCATAGTCCAGAATTCCTAGAGTCTTTGTTGTTTTTCTTCTAGGCTGCAGCAAGTAGAGAAGGTTTTTCAACAGTTTCCAATCAGATCCTTCTAAAATTCACCCTTGCCATTCTTCCTGGGGCCTCTGTGTTCTCTGTCTTTGTCCTCTCTCCCTTGTTCTTCTTTAGCATTTGATGGCACTGTCTGTCTCCCTGCTGTCTGAGCTCAGTTGTTTAGTTGGAGACTTTCCCTCCCATTTCTTGTTCTCTGCAGCCCTGGCTGGAGAGAAGGCCCTGACCTTTGCAGACACACTTGACTATTATTGCACAGAATGAGAGCAGCCATCCTCCTGTTTCTGACATGAAAATGGAAATAAACAACACTCCTAAAGGCTTTGGACTATAATAAAACATCAAAGCTTCCTTAACATCCCACTGGCACTGTTAGTCTTCTGGCCCAATCTTTTATTTACTAAGATCCTGGCAGTTCCTTGTAGCCTTTGGTAGATCTGAAGACAAAAGCCAGTTCTATTGGATGCTACACTGGACTGGCATCTCCTTTGGGTGATGATGTTTGCTTATTTGCAACTTAAAGCCAGACTGTACCTCGTTGCTTACATTATTAGACACCTTTCTTTTAGACAATTGTAGCATCACCAGCACCTACATTACTGGACTCAAACAAAATTTTGTCAAGACAAAATACAGCCGTCTTTAAGAAACACAAACACAAGCCACACCCTCCATAATGACTTCTGTTGTTCATTACTGTTTAATCTGAGGGCAAATCCTTGTAGGAAAATTTATTACCAGCAACAAAGGTTTTTCTCCCTTGAAGTATGTGCATGATTCCCCTCAAGCCTTTGTCTAACTAACTCACAGTGTTTGCCCTTCCCTCACTAGGCTGCTAGAAGGCTCGGGGCTCAGACAGCATGAGCCTCCCTTTAACCTTTGTGCTGGGGATACTTGTTTCTTTCTTTTCTGGTTTTGATTTCTACGATGACAATATTATTTTATAATCAAATTTAAAAGAAAGCTACAGCAGATCCCTTTCTCTTCTGACTTTAATAGGAAAGAGGGAAAAGGGCTTGTTTCTCTGGATGAAACAGAATTTACATTTTTAAAGTAAAAAATTTGCTTCTGGGATCTACTTCTTCTGCAGTCATTTAGAACTTGAGCAAATTTTACATGGAAACATGTTTGTATCTAGCCTTATACACTGGCTCTGTAACTAAGTTCTTAGTTTTATACCTTTATTGGAAAGGAGGCAATGGGTTCTTTAAGTAGCCTCTCAGCTGATGACTTCTGGGATACTCCTTTCCAGAATCTTTGCTCTTTCTTGCTTCTCTTCCTAATGGGCATCAGGGTGGATGAGAACAGGTGGCACTTTTCATAAGTCTTTGCTTTATCTTTTTGGGTTAGTCAAGACAATTCTCAAAGTAATCTCAAGTTTATTTCCTTAATGCAATTGTACCACTTAGTCCTGAGTCCTGTGTTTATCACTTCCTTAAGCTCTCAAAGTCTATTCTAGTGCTCTTTAAAAAAATACATACTATACATATATATGTATATATATCACACATACATGTATATGTATATATATATATACATACAATATGTATATGAAGCATGAAAAACCCACAGCTACTATCATAGTCAAAAGGTGGAAGCTTTAAGATCCAATACTTACTCTAATCCATGGTAAAGCAACTCTACTTTCCTATTGCTGTGATAAAATACCATGGCCACTGCCATTTATAGAAGGAAGAATTTATTTGGGGATTTTCATTCCAGAGGGATAGAATCTGTCATGGCAGGGAGAAATGACATCATGTGGCAGCCATAGTGGGTGGAGCAGAGGCTGAGAGCTCAGATCTTGGACCACAAGCAAAAGCAGAGAGATAGGATTAAAAACGATGTGACTCTTTCAACTCCCAAAGCCCACCCCTGGTGACATACTTTCACCCCAAGGCTACACTTGAAAAATCTCTCTGGCCATAACCACCAGTTGAGGACCAAATGTTGAAATCCAAGAGCTAATTTGAGACGTTTCTCATTCAAACCACCACATTCACTCTCTTAAGCATACCTGCTCTCCCTTGTTTTGTTCAGTATAAGACCAGGAGTTTTTAAAAGGGCTGTTAGACAAGGAAAAGAAATCAAAAGCTTCAAATGATCCTGTGCATAGGAAACCCCAATTCTATAAAAAGCCATTAGAACTCATAAATAAATGCATCGAAGTTGTAGGATATTAAAGTCAAAACACAAAAATTCATAATAGTTCTAGAAATAAATAATCTAATTGTGAAAAATTAAGAAACAAGACCCATTTATGATACTGTGAAAGTCTTTAGAATTGGACTCATTTGACCTCTGGATACTCTACTTGGACAAAACGAACAGAACAAAACAAGCTCCACTATGTAACAGTGTGTCAAAGAATGGAATGTGGTAGGTCTTTGGGGGAGCTTTTCTGGTCATACACAGAGGGGGTCAGTCACGATTTTTCCTGTCATTGTCAACCCAGGTAGAGCCTTCCTGTAAGAACAAGGTCTTGGAGATACTGTAGTGTATGCAAGACAGTAGTTGAAGATGGCAGGAATCGGTTTCTAGAGTGTGAGTCTGTCCTGGTTCTTATTAGAGTGTCAGTGCATAGGACAGGTGTCTATACTTTCTTCCCATCTTTGGGTTCTCAAGACCCGTGCCCTGTTACCGTGAACAGAGAGCTGTGAGAAGAGCTGCGTAGCTTAGCTTCTGCTGAGGAACTGCTTCTGTTGGAGGGCGGAATTGCTCTTCCTCCATCTCTTTTAAAGAATTTTTCTTGGCAGGGGCTGTGTTCGGTGTTGGGGGGGGTGTTGGGGGATGTGGGGGAGCTCAGAAAACTGAGCTCACAGAGAAACACACAAGAAGCCCCACTCTGAAATGTAATCAGATGAATTCATCTTTGTTCTGAAAACAAAGGATTGGAGGTGACTAATGTCCAGTAACTAGCTTCCAGGGTAAGCGGATTTGTAAGGCTTGAGTGGTAAGTGCAGCTCCGAGGGGCTTTTGATGAACCTGTATGCAGAGTAGTCAACGGGAGACTTTGAACTTGGGAAAGTGGGGTGCAAGGCAGCAGCTAACAGTAGCAGGAGTCAGTGTGTATCGTGGAAAAGTGGGCAGGGTCTGAGCTATGAAGGAGCTACTTATTTATTTAGTTGTCGTTTGTTTATTTATTCCTTTATTTTATTTTGCACCATGTGAATGAGCTTAGTAGTTTCATTTCCTGAACTCATTTAGAATATTGAATGCAAAGTCACTTTAATTAGACACAAGCCTTTGGGTTGGTTTTGGAACAGGATCTGAGTGTGTGGCTCTGGACACTGCCTCGCCCTCCCAAGTGCTGGGGTGGCAGTGCTTTGATGCCACGCCCAGCTACCAGTTCTTGGGCCTCCTATGATACCTCATCAGGGTGGAGTTTGGAAGCTTCCGGAAGCCTGTTCCAAGAGAGAAAACAAGCCCGTATGCTTATGGACTTAAATAGCTAATGATCTTTCCTATCTAGTCAGAAGTGCAGTGTAACTGGAGATCAGAGTCTGTCTTGTCCTGTGGAACGAATGGACACAGGAAATGTGGTTCATGAATATTGGGAGTGGGATGGAATCAGGCTGCATGCGTCTAAAGGAGTTCCCCCCAGGACCATGCTGTGGTGAATGCAGAAAGCTGCAGTTGCCTTGTGAACCATAAGGTTTATGATTAGACTTCCAAACAAATAGCAAAGAAAGGAGATTAACCCCTAAGTCTGTGGGGAGGAAGGATTGATAAAGCAATGCTCCCTGCTCAGTAGGACATCAATGGAGACTTCTCAGTTGGGAGTAAAGGCAGAAGGAGATCTAAGGAGAAAGTATAAACCTATCTCCCTGAAAAGTCTGACTGCATGATAAGGTATAACTTACTATATAGTTAATATGCCATACATGAAGCCCTGATTGTATTGTCTTATGGTTTAAAGTTTCTATATCTAACACAGATTTTAAGCACATAAGCTCTCTTTCTATTATGTGAGGTGATAGATATGATAATCCACTCAACTGGGAAAATTATTTCAGGATATGTGTCAGAACACTACATTGTACACTTTAAACATACAGGAGTTGTCAATCATCTCTCAGTAAAGCCAGAAAAATACACTTCTTATAAAACCATGAAGATCATGGAAAGAATGATTTCTCTAGGTCAGTGAATTCATTCCTTTTTTTTTTAAGATTTATTTATTTATTTATTTATTTATTTATTTATTATGTGTATGAGTACACTGTAGCTGTACAGATGGCCGTGAGCCATCATATGGCTGCTGGGAATTGAACTCAGGACGGCCCCGCTCGCTCTGGTGTAATACACTGTAGCTGTCGTCAGGCGCACCAGAAGAGGGCGTCAGATCTCATTACGGGTGGTTGTGAGCCACCATGTGGTTGCTGGGATCCGAACTCAGGACCTTCGGAAGAGCAGTCAGTGCTCTTACCCGCTGAGCCATCTCACCAGCCCCCTCATTCCTTTTTTATATACCAACTCCATGGGAAATCAGGAGCCTATAAAGGATATTTTAATGTTCTTCTTCACTTTTATTCCTATACAGAAAGTATTTAGAGAAAGTAGTTAATGAACATTTTCTTACTTCTCAAATGTCTCAAGTAGTCATACTATAAAGATGATGGGCAGGCGGGACTTCCAGTGGAAGAAGGGGGATATCAAAACACCCACAGAACCTTCAACCCAAAATTTGTCTTGCCTACAAGATGTGCAGAAATAAAGATGAAGCAGAGACTGAGGGAATGGCCAACCAATGACTGACCCAACTTGAGACCCATCCCAAGGCAGAGAGCCAACCCCTGAAGTGGGTGTGGCCCAATGCTGCTTGTATTATAATGTTAATTTTGGTCCCCAAAACTGCTTACAGGAGTGTCTAAATGTAAGACACTGAGGGATCCTCAGTTGGTTATGATTGGTAAATAAAGATGCCACCAGCCAATGGTTGGGCAAGGCAGACAGAGGCAAGACTTTTAGGATTCCCAGACTTGAGACAGAGAGAAGGGGGAAGATGGAGATCCGCCATGCTGGAATAAGGGGAAGGAGAGGAGAGATGCTATGCTTGAGAAAAATGGGGGACAGGGAGACATAGGCAGCATGTGAAGGAGCTGGGAGAGTGTGACCCAGTTGGGCAGCCCTCTGGGTCCAGGGCAGGCAAAGTAGAATATAGATTTTATTGGTGGAAGGTGGATTAACCACGTGGAGGTTAGGAAGTGACCCAACTGTTGCACTGTTTAAGGTATATCAAAAGATAAAGGGTGTCTGTATGTCTTTCATTAGGGAATGTTAAGCATCAAGGCAGGTAGTGAACCTGCTGCTGAGTCTTATATATAAAAAATATTGCTACAAACCCCTGACACTATTAATGATACTCTGATTGGTTTGCAGACAGGAGCCTAGCAAAACTGTCTCCTGAGAAGCTTCATCCAGCATCAAATGGAAACATATTTAGAGACCCACAGATAAACCTCAGGCAGAGCCCAGGGAGTCTTGTGGAAGAGTGGGGGGATAGAACTGAGCAAGCCACAGGGATTAAGGACACCACAAGGAGACCTACAATGTCAAACTAACCTGAGACCATGGGGTCTCACAGAGACCGAACCACCAACCAAAAAGCATTGTTGGAGCTGGACGTAGGCCTCCCCACATTTGCAGATGTGCAGATGTGGGTCCCCTAACCAGAAGGCTGTCTTTGACTCTGTTGCCTGCCATTGGATCCCCTTCCTTGACTGGACTGCCTGGTCGGGACTCATTGGGAGAGGTTGAGCTTGGTCTTACTACAACTGAATGTCCAGGGTGGGCTGGTATAACAGAGGGCTTCCTTCCTCTTCTCCTCAGAGAAGGGAAGGGGGCTGTGGGAAGAGAGATTTGTAAGGGTAGGCCTGGGAGGGGGGGCTGTGATTGGGATGTATTGTGAACAACAACAACAACAAAAAATAAATCGTGAAAACAAAAAACAAAAAACAAAAAACGATGGGACTCCAGTTCGTAATGTCTTAGGAAGGCTTTGGAAGGGAGGCCATGCTGACTACTATCTTCAAAGTCATCCTAGCGGTAACATCAGATGACCTATTTTGAAAGCCTATAGTGGTCTCTCTGGTGTCCACAAACTTAATTAAAAAGGGCAGGAGCAGCTACAACTGCTGTCTGCCATTACAGCAGCTGTCATGATCGTTAAAGCGTCTTCCTGTCATGAACTTCAGTTATGGTCAAAATTCAGGAGCTTGCCAGGAGGACTCCAGATGAAGGGTTTCCTAACACTCATCCCTTGTGATGTTTGTGTCTCATGATCGAGGACAGTGGGCTCAGCTGTTTGCTCAGCATCAATCTAAGTATTGCCGTGAAGGCTAGATGCGGCTAGCATTAAAACAGTGGACCCCAAGTAGAACAGCTCACTTCATATAACGTGGCTTGCACAATGCCTTGCACAGTCAGTTGAAAAGACTAAAGTCCCTTCTGCAAGGAATTTTACCTCAAGTCCGTGATAGTCTTCTATGCTGTAGATCCAGGCTTGCCAGCCTCTTTGTCACTGACTGTAAATATCTTTCTGCCGGTTCTGTTTCTATGGAGAAGCTGAATTTATGCATCCCTTTGTGGGTTTGTCTGTTGCTTCCATTTCTACTTAAATTGGAGTATTCCTGATAAGGCAGAACAGGAAGTGTACTCCCTAATGTCTAGACTTTCTCTCCAGGGCATTGCTTTCTGCAAGAGGTCAAGAGAACAACAGGCGGGAGGCACACAATGGTTTTGGGAGGCACACAATGGTTTTGGCACACAGCGTCCTGAGCAGGGCGCTCGCTCTGCTTAGCTTCACGTTCTCTTTCTCCATCACATTCTGTCATCCTTCCAGGCTGTTAATGACGCGTTCCATCTGAGGTTGAGTTGTTCTCTCTGCTGGGGAGACAGAGTGTAAGCTTCTTTTATTAACAGAGATCATATTGTCCTGACCTTTTTTTCCTTCTGGGGGAAGGTGGCCAGAATTTTACAGATGATAGATCTTATTTTTGGATTTGTTCCAAAGTGAAATAAACCTGACAGGCTTTAAATTTTTTGATTCTGCTCTGGTCCTGCGATGTTCCACAGAACCATAGACTCTTCTGCTGACTGTGGCAGCATATGATCCACCAGCACTTAAAATGTAGCTAGCATAACCAAGGGCCTGAATTTTACATCTTATTTAACTGAAAGACGCTAAACTTAAGTAGCTCAAAAGGCTAGGAATTACTATACAGAACAACACAAAGCCATCTGAGTGTTTAAGCCAATCTCCATTTTCATGGATTTTCATCCATGATGATTAAAATAATCCCTCTCCTATACATATACACACACATATATATGTTGATGCTGAGTAATATACATATATATTATGTATATATAGCATATACATGTATATATTATGTAATATATATGTATATTACTCAGCATCAGCATCATCTTTCAGCTTCTTGTGCTCTTAGGGGTTACCCCATACTTGCTGCATGACTATTCTCATTAGTGCCTGAGAATGAGTTACTGAAACAAAGCAACTGTTCAGATGATGTGCTCCACAGCCGAGAGCAGGGGAAACCCTGAGGCGCCTCCCACTGGCTTCTGCATCCTCACAATCTAGTCAGGAGGTCTGCCTCACGTGTGTCATCTGCTCAGGGCAAACTTGTTGTGTCTGCTCACAAACTTCATTTTTTTCTTACTGTCACTGGAAGAAGGGGTTACATGTTTGAATCTGAGAGATTTCTTAAAATTAAAAATCACTGAGGTTGAAGAAATGGCTTAGTGAGTAAGTGTGTTTGGTGTATAAGCCTGAGGAATAGAGATTGGATCGCAGCATCCACCTAACAAGATGGAGGTAATCCTGTGTAAAGCCATTTATTCAACACTGAAAGGAGCAAGATGGAGGACAGCTAGATTTGCCTGCTGTTAGCCCAGCCAGCGAAAACAATAAGAACAATGTGAGCCCCGGGGTCAGTGAGAGATCCTGTCTCAGAGAAATATGATGAAGGGTGATGGGGAAGGATACCAATGCCTTCCAGTGGGTGTCACATATGCAGTTACATGTAGCCCACCCCAACATGTGTATATATGTGTATATACACTAACCAATCCCCACTCCCCACATTATTGCTCAAGTCAAAAGTGCTTGGCTGCACTTTATGTGATTCTGTCCATTGATCAAATTATTCCCCAATGTACACATCTTGGCTTTTGCTTATTATCTGACAGATCCATGACAACTTATTGATTGTATTAACTGTAATCCATGCCTCTTATTTATAAAGATTAGAATTGACTGTATTAACTGTAAAGAGTTGCAGATTGTGTAATAGAGACTGCAGCTGGTCCTTTGGCCCATGAACTTCATTCATTCATTCATTCATTCATTAGCTCTTAAAAATGACTCTGAACTCCTTGACTTTCCTGACATTGTGGGGAGCATCATGCAAATCGGTGTACTGAAAAACCATCCTGACTTTTGAGGACATGGCCAGAGAGCATAATGCTCATGTTGATTTGGCATTAAATGGAATGACTCTAAAATGCTCTGTACATTCATAATGTAAAGGTGGCAAGTGCATGGATGGACATTGTGACATGTGTTTTGTGTCACTTTAATTGTAGGACACTTTTGGGTCTATGCCACTTTTTTCTTTTTTCTTTCTTCTTCTTTCTTTTCTTTTCTTTTCTTTTCTTTTTTTTTTGAGACAGGGTTTCTCTGTGTAGCCCTGGCTGCCCTGGAACTCACTCTGTAGACCAGGCTGGCCTTGAACTCAGAAATCTGCCTGTTTCTGCCTCCCAAGGGCTAGAATTAAAGGCATACACCACCACTGCCTGGCTTCTTTACTTTTTTTTTTTAAAGACAGTATCTCACAAGGTAGCCCTGGTTGGACTGGAACTTGATATGTAGACCAGGTTGGACTTAACCTCATAGGAATCTACCTACTTCTACCTCACAAGTGCTGGGTTAAAGACTGAGTCATCCTGTCTGGCATTTCTTTCTGATCTATTTCTTCTCATATGCCCTCCCATACTTTATGGGAACTAAGAAGTGATGGTTTATTTAACTATGATCTTAATCAGAAAGTGCTACTGTATCTATCTATTTGCCTACTAAATCATTTAACTAATTTAATATGTATGAATTATTTACAAGCATTAACATAACTCTCCCCTGCATGATCTCAATTTGGAGGAAGATGGAGAGAAGAGAGGAAGAATCTTCACATTCATAGGCCACAAGCTGAAATTCAGTTTGGGATTTGAAGTCTGGGTTAGTTTCAGTCCTGGCTTTTTTGCTTCCTTTCACAGGGAAGATGGCAGCAATGGGTAGAGAGATTGTTACTGTGCACTGTGTAATTGAGGGAAGATGGCGGCAGTGGGTAGGGAGAGTCTTACTGTGCACTGTGTCATTCAGATGCTGATTTCTCGGGCCCCCACTTTGGGTTGCAGTCCTTGTTCTAAGTATCTCCTGCCTCGATTTTGTATAAGTATTACTCCCCATTTATTCTCTGATTTGCCAATAAAACCTGATTAGCCAGTGACTGAGCAGGGGAGGGAATACAGTAGACTTCTTCCCAGCTAGGGGGTTGGGGAAAAGAGGGAGGAAGTGGGGATCAGTCATGAGAGTTCAGGAGAGAGATCAGGAGAGCCTAGAGAAAACAGTTGCATAAGGGGATGTTGGCTGGGAGGTAGCCAGCTTAAAATATTAAAATAGAGTAATACTGCTCAGTTGTTGTGCCCTTAAAGCTTGTTAAATAAATATAATGGTCCAGTCTCAATTCTTTAGGAGCTAGCTGGGTAAGATGAAAATTTTAACAAACTTATTAAAAATATACCTAAAATAGTGGTGTCAGAGTTAGTTTTAGCCCAGAAAGTGTGGAAGCCTCCTGGATGCTTCCTGGAAGGCAGCCTTGGCAAGGAAGAAGTACCTGTTAGTTGATACTTGTTTATTGAAGTTACATTCAATGTATGATATTAAACCTTGGAGATCTCACTCAAGATGTCTTAGCTCACAAGCAGTATGTAGTAAGCAGTATATGACCAGCTATCTTTTTTTAAGTAGGTACAAATGAACCTCATACAGACTAGTTACAACTTCCCCTGCCTTCTTGGGAGACCCAGTGTGCATGTGATGTTCTGAAGTACCTATAATTCCTTCATGTCCTCTTCTTGGCCATTTATAAACTTGATACTCACTGCTAAACTTGGGTCTGAGCAGCTTGATTTTATGACACTGCATTGTGTGATGTAACATAGCACAGAATAAAGCCACCACGCCTCTTAGGATTTCCTGGTTTCAGTGTGTCCTTGAGTCAGGAGGAGATTGCTTGGGACTACTGAGTACACATGAAGTGATCTGGAAAGTTGCTACTCAGTGATAATATATAAAGTCTTGGTCCATTTACACATACACACACAGACACACACACACACAGACACACGCACAGACACACGCACATGTGCACACAATCACATATGAAATCATATTGCTTTTGTCATATTATATTCTGTTCTTTAAGGAATACAGTGAAGTAGTCTTGGATTTGTATTTTTTTCCCCCGATTTGTTGATTTAAGCACTACTCCCTTGTTATTGCTTCATATGGTTTGGACTCTTTCTTCACACAAATTGCTAAATGCAATTCCAGAGCCGCTGTGTCACTCCTGCCCCAGGCAAGCATCTCGCAGGGCTCCAGCAAGCATTGAAAACTAACATTTAAAAACTACCCATTTGTTGCAAAAATAAACAATTGTTTTAGTGGACTAATTACTTTAATTGATTGTTTTAATTTGCATTTCTTTACATGGTCATGTGAGACTTTATGCAGTTAAAAAGTATTGCTAATTAATTAATTTTAGCTCAGCTGTTTGGACCCAGGGCCTTGCACAAGCCCAGAACATACTTACCATTGAGTTATGTACCTAGGCCCTTCCCACTTATCTTAACAGTTAATAAACATATTGAGGTTTTTCAAAATAGTAATATATTTCCCACAGTCAAAGTTGAAAACGTTCACTGCCAAAATTTTTCAGAAAATACAGAAATACACAAAGAAAAAAAAAGCCACTCATAATCCCATTGGTCAGGAGGATTTCTTGTTGACAGTTGTGTTATTTTCTAGGCCTACATGCCACAGCAGCAACTATGTGTTCTTTCCTGGGACCAGAATGGAACCTGACATTATTTTTATAACTAATCTTGGTCACCCAAATCCACACTGTGGGACAGACAGACTGTGTAATGTTTTTAGGAACATGGCCTTGGACATCAGGCTCCCTTGCCTGAGCCTCAGCCTTGTCACTTATTAGCTCTGATCTTGAGCAACTTATCCATACACTCTGCACCCTCTCTTCTAATGTGTAATAAACAAGGAACTAGAATAATTAGGAATGACATTAAATAGGAATCATGTATAGTCTCTTCCCAGTGTTTGAACAACAAGTGACGTAAAGTGTGCAAAACACTAAGAATGTGTGTACCCCTGGTAACACTCCACAAAGGCGAACCTTATCTTCTTATGTAAATGGTAGACTTCTGTTTCTAGGAGGGTAATTCTGTGCCATCATTAGTGCTGGTCTACTGTGTGACTCATCACAGTGTGTATCGAATCTTACTGAAACAATCTTTCTTTGAAGTACTTTTTGTTTGTAATTTCTCATCTTAACACTTTACAAAGACTGGGAGTGGAACATCTGGCTGTTAAACTGCTATCTGTCTCCCTATGAATTGTGGTCCTGCTACTTACTGGACTTGATTAAGTCTTACATATTTGCTGTATAAATTACACATAATGAAATTATCCTCAAGTCATCTGTTAGTTTCTATTGCTGCATGTCGAGACCATCTCGACCAGCAAGAAAGAAGCGACTCATGAGCTCTTCTCCAAGCAGTTTATTCAGGCCTTTAATACATTCTTCTGACTTCTGACTTTCCTCTCCCTGACCAATCTTCTGACTGACTGACTGACTGACTGACTGACTGACTGACTATCTGACTATCTTCTGACTATCTTCTGACTGACTTCTCACTTCTTGACTGACTAATCTTCTCCGAGGGGAACACCCCAGGCCCTTAAATGCTCTACACCAAGCCTATCTCAGTAGGCCACGTGGTGCGTGCAGATAGGTTGCCAAATGCGGAAGCAAACCAGGCAAACAAGCACAGCCAAATCAGGTGTTGTTTATCACTCTAGCGCTCCAGCAAGGAGCAGAAGCCAGCGCCATCTTTAGGGCGCGGTTCGGGCAGCTCTCTACAGCTGCAAAACAGAGTTAAGAGCAATTGCTTTGCTGACTCTTGATTCTGTGGATCGGCACTGAGCTCAGGCTTGGAGTTCTCTGTCCTCCTGAGGAGCATCCAGGGCCTCCCAGCATCTGTGAGCACAGCAACAGTGGGATGCGCTCTAGGTTGACCTCCCTCATATGTTCAGTGCTTGGTGCTGCTTATTGACTGATTGTGGGTCTTCGATAGACTAGCTATTTTCTTCACATGATGCTAAGAGTTCAAAAATAACAGATTTACTTTTGAATACTTTTGTATTTATGATATATCTTAGTTTCTATTGCTGTGAAGAGATACCATGATCATATCAACTCTTATAAAGGAAACATTTCATTGGAGCTGGCTTACAATTCAGAGGTTCAGTCCATTATCATCATGGCAGGGAACATGGAGGCATGCGGGAGGACATAGTGATAGAGAAGGAGCTAAGAGTTCTACATCTGGGTAGGCAGGCAATGTGAAGAAAGTGAAACACTGGGCCTGGCTTGATCTTCTGAGACCTCAAATCCCACCCCCAGAGACACACTTCCTCCAACAAAGCCACATGTATTTCAGCAAGGCCACACCTTTTACTAGTGCTACTCCCTATGAGCCTTTGAGGGCCATTTTCATTCAAACCACCACAAGATTATTGTGATTAGTTTTAAATAATTCTCAGCAAAAAAAAAAATCACCATTCAGCCTTACATCATGAATAAATTACCCCATGAGTAAAGTTGTTAATAAATACTAAATTAAGGAAACATTTTGAAGCAGGACCAGCAAAATTTGTTGATTGAATAGATGTGAAACAAAAGAAGGAAATGAATGAAGAGGACTAAGAACTCTTGGAACTTAGGGCTCAAGAGAACAAAGACAGCCCCTCTTTCCCTACATTCATGTTAGTCAGAAAGGACTTGGAAGGGCACTCATGGGACAGTTGTGCAAAACGAAACATTGTCCCTGAAAGTCATCCTCATATGTTGTCAGAACTTACCTTTGACACCCTGGAGAGGTCAGTTGCATGTGACTCTAGCTCTGAGACAGCTGTGTGAGTACAGGTCTTCAAAAGCAGCAGTTTGGGCAGGACTAAGTCTCCAGGGTCTGAAGAGGGCCTGTGTTCAAGCAAGCTGTCTACCAAGGTCGCGTGAAGCAAATGAAGGAGGCCCAGAACGCATCTTTCAGAGGTCAGATCATTATGACAACTAGGATGACAGGTATTCTTGGAGCTTTTTGATTTTAATCAACAAAAACTGTGCCTAAAGGACACTGTCAATAGGAAAAAATGGCAACCAACAGATTGGGAAAAGGTTTTTATTAATCCTACATCTGATAGAGGGCTAATATCCAATATATACAAAGAACTTAAGAAGTTAGATTCCAGAGAACCAACTAACTCTATTAAAAAGTGGGGTACAGAGCTAAACAAAGAACTCTCAACTGAGGAATACCAAATGGCTAAGACGCACCTAAAAAAAATGTTCAACATAGTCATCAGGGAAATGCAAATCAAAACAACTTCTCAACCAAGAAATATCGAATGGCCGAGAAGCACCTAAAGAAATGTTCAACATCATTAGTCATCAGAGAAGTCAAATCAAAACACCTCTGAGATTCCACCTCACACCAGTCAGAATGGCTAAGATCAAAAACTCAGGTGACAGCAGATACTGACAAGGATGTGGAGAAAGAGGAACACTCCTCCATTGCTGGTGGGAATAGAAGCTGGTAGAATCACTCTGGAAATCAGCTTGGTTAACATAGTTCTCAGAAAATTGGACTTAGTACTACCTGAGGATCCAGCTGTACCACTCCTGGGCATGTACCCAGAAGATACTCCAACATATAATAACCACACATGTTCTACTATGTTCATAGTAGCCTTATTTATAGTAGCCAGAAGTTGGAAAGAACCCAGATGTCCTTCAACAGAGGAATGGATACAGAAAATGTGGTACATTTACACAATGGAGTACTACTCAGCTATTGAAAACAATGAATTCATGAAATTCTTTCTTTTTTTTTCTTTTTTTTTCTTTTTTTTTTTTTTTGGTTTTTCGAGACAGGGTTTTTCTGTGTAGCCCAGGCTGTCCTGGAACTCACTCTGTAGACTAGGCTGGCCTTGAACTCAGAAATCTGCCTGTCTCTGCCTCCCAAGTGCTGGGATTAAAGGCATGTGCCACCATGCCCGGCTGAATTCATGAAATTCTTAGGCAAATGGATAGAACTAGAAAATATCATCCTGAATGAGGTAACCCAGTCACAAAAGAACACACATGGTATGCATTCACTGATAAGTGGATATTAACCCAAAAGCTCGGAAAACCCAAGATACAATTCACAGACCATATGAAGCTCAATAAGAAGAAAGAGCAAAATGTGGGTGCTTTGATCCTTCTTAGAAGGGGTAACAAAATACCCATGGAGGAGATACAGAGACAAAGTGTGGGGCAGAGACTGAAGGAAAGAACATCCAGAGACTGCCCCACCTGGGGATCCATCCAATATATAATCACCTAACCCAGACAATTTTGTGGATGCCAACAAGTACTTGCTGACAGGAGCCTGATATAGCTGCCTCTTGAGATGCTCTGCCAGTGCCTAACAAATACAGAGGTGGATACTATCAGCCAACCATTAGACTGAGACGAGGTCCCCAATGGAGGAGCTAGAGAAAGGACCAAAGGAGTGGAAGGAGCTTGCAATCCCATAGGAGGAACAACAATATGAATCAACCAGTACCCTCTGAGCTCCCAGGGACTAAACCACCAACCAAAGAGGGACCCATGGCCTTATTGAACATCAATGGGAGGAGATGGCCTTGGTCCTGAGAAGGCTCGATGCCCCAGTATAGGGGAATTCCAGGACAGGGAAGCAGGAGTAGGTGGGTTGGTGAGCAGGGGGAGGGGAGATAGGATAGGGGGTTTCCTAGGGGAAACCAGGAAAGGGAATAACATTTGAAATGTAAATAAAGAAAATATAATAAAAACCAACCAACCAAACAAACCTGTGCCTAGTACCATGTCATGGTTAAGGCTGGAGATGCTAGGGTCAGTGCAATGCTGCTCATTTGTTACATTTCATAGCTCTGAGATGACTGGAAAGCTATTTGATCTCACTCATGTGATTAGATGATGTTCATCATTACTGCAAGGTTGGAGGGGAGAGTTTCAGGAGTTCGTGTCCCTCAGATGGTGTTTAATACGGTAGCTGCAACACAGCAGTAGCTCAATGGATGCTAATGTTTCTTCCCTTCACTAATGGCACTGCTCATGCTACTGCTCAATGATACCATTTTTGTTATCTCTCATGGGTTATTGGATCGGGCCCAGTACTTCAGGTTAGTTATTAATCTGGTAGGCTAACTCTGGTATTGCGGGCTCTCTTGTGTCCTGCATACTCATTATAGTCACATCTATTGTGCCAAAGTCAAGAAAGAAAACAGTGGACAGATTGTTAAGGGCTCAGATAGTCTCCCCAACCACTGATTATCCACAAGGGCACACCCATGTCTGGTGTGGATAAGAAAAGTTTTGAATATTTTGGGCTGGTTATTCTAGCTTGTTAGCAGGTAAATTGATAGCTTCCTACTGTCTGTTTGGGTCATACCTGTATAACTGCCAGTAGCTATTTAAATAGAAGATTTTAAGCAGCAAAATCCTTCAAAAGAACTTGGGAGAGGAACGAGTGTAACTTGTAATGGCAACAAGCTAGAAATAATTATGGTCATATTATGACTGCATTTTGGGAGCCTGGGGAGCTTGTTATCCCAGAAGGACATTTGAAGGTACTTATTCCTCAATGTGGAGTTTCTGTTGAGAGAAAATACTACCTATAGACTAATAGAGAGCCCTTTGCAGGTGAGTCAACACTCTCCCAAACGTGGCATCTGGGCCATTCTCTTACCTGGACAAGTTTATCCTGATTGGGAAAAGGGAAGAGTGCTCAACAGTTAGTCTGTTTTGAGACATCTGCTCTGTGGCAGGAGTTTAAAGGCCCTGGGAAGAGTAGAGTACTCATCCTACACAGCCCCAGGAGAAGAGCCACTTCCTGTGTGTTCATTGAGAAAGTGATTAGTGGGGGTGGGGGTTCCTCCCAGCAGCACAGCAGCTGTCTGCCATCCTTCCCACAGCCTGGCTTCATTTCAGGAATCACTTTTGGAGGTAGGATGGGTCCAATTTCCTCCTCTGTTCTTTTCTCCCTCCTTTTATTCACATGTCTCAAATATCCTTGAGTTAGTCTAAGATTGTAGAGTTATAAATGTAGTGTAGAATTCTGTAGTTTCATCCAGTTTTTCATAATGTAAACACTGAATGTAGTCAAGATCTAGTCAGCCAAATGAAAACCAGCGGGGGACAATGATTGAAACTACTGAGTTTGGTTCAATTTCTTTATTTCCCACTAAAGTCTTTTTTTCTGATTTCACCTCAGGGTTGGGCAGTGGTGGCTCATGCCTTTAATCCCAGCACTTGGGAGGTAGAGGCAGGCGGATTTCTGAGTTTGAGGCCAGCCTGGTCTATAGAGTGAGTTCCAGGACAGCCAGGGCTACACAGAGAAGCCCTGTCTCAAAAAACCTAAGGAAAAAAAAAAAAAAGAATTCACCTCAGACTTGAGTGTTGCACTTACATGCTGTTGCTCCTTAGTGTCTTCAAGTCTGTGACAATGTTCCTGTCTTACTTCATCTTGTGTGGTCTTAGTGAAGCTTTCCAAGAGTACTGGGGTTCTACAAACCTGCTTACATTGAATTTTGGTGTTTCATGAGTGGTTAGTACAAGGTTATGGTTGTTTCTTTGTCTTTTAAAAACCATTTCTTCCTTGGTGTCTTTTTCGGAAACACTGGTTAACACCAGTAGAATCAGTAATTCTCCACTGGTAACAAAGTTGGAGTTGTGTCTTTGCAGGAGGAGATCATTGGCTGGAAAGAAGCTGAATGCCTACTCTCCTTAGTGTTAGGAAGCTCTGAAAAGCTGTGAAAAGAAAAGCCTTTGTCCAAAGCATCATAGTGAAGTTGTTTTGGCGACCTGCCTTTGTAAGATCTTTGACTGTGGATGGGCTCTGTGATCCAGGAAACATAAGGTGAGCTGTTGCTGCAAATGTAGTCCAGACACGAGGCATGCAAAGTCACTGAGCTTTTGCCTTTTTCAGAAACTGCAACTCTATGATCCAATAAAAACAGTTTTTTTTTCCCTTGGGAAATGGTTGTTCTTTTGGCCATTTTTTTAAAGATTTATTTAATGTATATGAGTACACCATTGCTGTCTTCAGACACACCAGAAGCGGGTGTCAGATTGCATTTTAGACGGTTGTGAGCCACCATGTGGTTGTCGGGAATTGAACTCAGGACCTAGGGAAGAGTAGTCAGTGCTCTTAACCACTGAGCAATCTCTCCAGCCCCAGGAAATGGTTGTTCTACCAGTACAAGTTAGTCTGTAATCATGCTTTGGGAAAAAAGAGGGAAGAAGTCAGTGTCATACTGTGCTACATATTGAGCCTGAAGCATAGGCCACCTTTGAGGAGAGGCTGTTAATAGAACTGGCTGGACACCTGTGAGGTGTGGTCCTTCAGGTCCTAGCGGAGGCCATAGGTGGAGACTCAGCCTTGGGCACACTATTTCTGTCCACTGTCATTTGTCCTGGCACCCAGGTAGGTATTCAAACATGGACCCTGAGGTTGGTGGAATGCATCTACCATTGGTGAGTTGGGTTGGTGCAGCCAGGAGTCTGAAAGGGAAGGGGCATTTGGGGGGAGCAGATTTTGTGCTACATGTAGAAGTGGGCCCATGGGGAAAGTGGGGGGGGGGCGTGTCAGCAATGTGCTTTACAGCTGGTTGAGGACTCCGGTGGATTGGTGGGGATGAGCCTGTACTTCCAGCTGGGTGTCCGGCAGCAGCAGGCTGTGGGGGAAGCAGAGGCATCATCCCGGGCAGACTGCTGCTGCCTAGCCAAGGGGGGTCGCATCTCCTGCTCCAAGGATCGCTGGATGAACCAAGCCTCCACTTGTTCCTCCTTCAGTTTGAGTCTGGTAGCCATGATCTTTCGAGCCTGGAGGTCTGGGTATGGTTCCATCTTAAAGTGTTCTTCCAGCTCCTGAAGCTGCTCCCAGCTGTACTTCTGGTCAAGGGGGCCCAGGGTACAGGAGATCAGGGAATTTGGAGCTGCTTCCATCTCGTCTGTAGCTCACTTCCGGTGGGATTCTAAAAACAGTTTTTAAGTTTAAGCCACCTGCTGGTTTATGTGAGGTGACATTAAAGTTAATTTAAGAGACATTTATTTTCCTCATTTTAGGGACCATATTAATTCTAGCTTACATTGGAATTCAATATAATATTTGTGCAAAGTACAAATGAATTGTATATGCCGTTTATGATGGTTAGTTTTAATTGTCAACTTTTCATAACCCAGAATCACATAAGAAAGGAACCTCAGTGAGGGATGGTCTACATCAGATTGGCCTGTGGGCCCATCTAAGTGGGATTGTCTTGATCGCCGTAGTTGATGTGAAGACCTAGGCCAGCATGAATAGCACTGCTCCCTAGACAAGAGGTTGTGAGTATAGAGCCAAGCACAGGCAAGCAAGTGAGCAAGCAAGCAAGCAAGCAAGTCAACATGCATTCATCTCTCCTCATGATCATGGCTGTGATGTGATAGATTGTAACCTGGAGTCATAAACCAGGGAAATCCTTTTTCCCCTAATTTGATTTTTTTTTGTCTTGATGTACTTATCACAGCAACAAAAATGAAACTATATTAGCATTTATTCTCATTAATCCTGTTGCTGTCTATAAATTTTTCAGAAAGAATAAGTTATTAAATACTGGATATTGCACTTGCAGGAAATACAGGGTTATGATCCTGTGAGTCTCTGATCACATGTTCACCAACCGACTATTTTATAATCTTGATTTTTATGTTCAACGGTATTACTTAGTATGTGTTGTTGACTCATTGGCATGGGTCATGCCTTGGTGAAGGCTGCCTGACACACAAATTCCCTTCACTTGCACATCACAGCTTTCTTGTACTTAGAAATATGAAATGGTGTCGTTCGCGCCGGCAGGAAAAACACGGACAGACACATGATCCTTCTGCGGGCATTCTTTATTATATCTTCCAGCGGGTGACCCCCGAAAAAGCACTCTTTATATATGCCCTGGAGCGGCATGCTCATCTCTGATTGGCTGTTTGCTCAGGAGCACAATAAGCCCGGGATGGCTCGTGAGTTGGCGGTCTCTGTCCCTAGGCACATGCGCAGTTTATCTGTAAACTTGGGAGAGCACCAGATGTCAACGCCATCTGCTGGCTATCACCGCTCACTGCGGCTTCCTACAAAATGGTACTTCAGCACCAGCTCATGGGGTCATTTTACATGTCAGAATCCCCACACAAAAGTGCAAAAATAAAACAAACTGTGGCACTTGGTGTGAAAGAACATTTGTCCATGGTGTGGAAACTGGAATGTGAAGTAGGAATTTGCTTGGTTCCTCAAATTTGAGGATGTATGGGTGGGACACAGGGAGGATCAATTTGGGGCCTACAAATACATTTTGGCAGATGAGCAAGCTCACAGATGAGGAATCCTTGAAACATGGAAACATCCACCATCACCATCTCTGAATTGGGTGAAGGAGGAGTCTAGACCCCAGCCTGTGCAGCCAGTCACAGGGCTGTTAGCCAGCAGGTCAAGGTGACCCGCTATTCTAGTTGCCATGGCAACTCCCACCAGCACACTCCCTGTCCCGCTGCAGTTAAGGGAGCAAAACCAGCCAAATATTTTTCTAATGTGTGTAAAGTTTTGAAACAGGGACCACTGCCACTGTCTCCAGTCTGGCCTCAAACAGGACTTAAATCTGTTCATTCAGATTTGTCTCCCCGTGAAGCACATATCTAATTATAAAGTCCTCAATGGCCCGAGAGGTTGCACACTTGTGTTGCCTTTATTGATGAGATTTTCTGTTCTCTGAGACTTTTTCCTGAATAGTTTGTTTCTTCTGTATGCCATTTCAATAAAATTTGAAAACATGCACATAGAATCCATAGAATAAGTAAAACATGTGTGTGTCCTTTTTTCTGCTGTTATTTTGCATATATGTATGCATGAGTGTATTTGTGTGGGTATGTGCATATGGGTATGTGGGTGCACATGCTTATGTGTATCTGTGTGGGACATAGGTC
The DNA here is from genome assembly GCA_019843815.1 of Montemys delectorum. Taxonomy (NCBI): domain Eukaryota; kingdom Metazoa; phylum Chordata; class Mammalia; order Rodentia; family Muridae; genus Montemys; species Montemys delectorum. The sequence goes on from JADRCD010206615.1 coordinate 32,478, forward strand.
ACCATTAGGAGTCTTCCTATATTGCTCTCCTATTATGTTTTGAGACAGCATGTCTCACTGACCCTGGAGCTCATCCATTTGGCTAGGCTGCCTGGCTCCAGGGATCATTCCATCTACATCTCCGCCATTTCTCTAGCCCCTACATTTCTTGTTATTTGTTCATTTGGTTTTTTGAGACAAGCTTTCTCTGTGTAGCCCTGGATGCCCTAAAACTAGCTCTATAGACCAGAATGGCCTCAAACTCACAGGATCTGCCTTGCCTTTGCCTCTGAGTGCTGGGATTAAAGGTGCATACCACCACTGCCTGGCAAGCCCCCACATTTCTTGTCTTAATTAGGGTTTTACTGCTGTGAAGAGACAGCATGACCAAGACAACTCTTATAAAGGCAACTATTAAATTGGGGCTAGCTTACTCTTTCAGAGGTTCAGGTCATTATCATACTGGAGGGAAGCAAATGTGCAAGGAGGCCTCCGTCCAGCCCATGTATGCTTTTTCTGATTGATGGCTCAGTCTCTGAGCGCTCCCAAGGGTTCAGCTTAGTTGAGTCTATTGGTCTTCTGTGGCGTTCCTATCCCCTTTAGGGCCTTCAATCCTCCCCTCAACTCTTGCGTAAGAGTCCCCGACCTCAACTCAATGTTTGACTGTGGATATCTACATCTGTTTCAGTCAGGGGTTGGGTAGAGTCTCTCAGAGGACAGTTACGCTAGGCTCCTGTCTGCAAGCCTAGCAGAGTATCATTAATAGTTCAGGGATTGGTGCTTGACCATGGGGTGGGTCTCAAGTTGACTGGTTATTGGTTGGCTGTTTCTACATTTCTTTTAGACAGGGCAAATTTTGGATTGAATGTTTTGTGGGTGGGTTGGTGTCCTTATCCCTGCACTGGGGTCCTGGCTGATTGCAGGGGGCCACTTCTTAACATGTAAATAGGAAGTATACTAAAAGCTTTGCCTCACATTGCTTTATTTGAGGCATGCAAATTATTATTATTTTTAATGTAGAATCTCCTCTAACTGAAATGTATCATTCACTTTCAGCTTCTTCCAGTCATAAGTGTCATGTGCCATGGGATCGTCTGTGCCTTAAAGGTGACACAGAGCTGGAAATCCTAGGGGGCCTTCTGGTACAAGTGAGGTGGGTGGGTGGAGAAGAACCTTTAAGAGACGTAGGGAAGAAGCTCAAGTGTTGATAAGCGTTCAGGAAGGGCTGTCCCAGCAAGCTGTAAGAACAACCACATATTGCTTCGGAAAGCATCCAGAAAGTCAAATAAGCAAAGAGCTAAAAATCATCCATTTAATTGGCCAGCAAAGAGGGAGAACAATTGGGATTCCCGTGGGCTGAGCTGTGTGCGTCACAGACCTGTTTTTTTTTTTCCTGAGCAAGCCTGTTTCTGTTTAGGGCCTGTTGGAGGTTTTTTTTGCGTGTACACAGAGACTGGATGTATAAACATGGATGGTTCTGGAAACAGCGAACACAGCTTGCTTCAGGCGACCTGCTTCAGGGAACAGCAATTCCATAAAGGCAAAGAAATAAATAATTGCAGATACCATCTGTCTGCTTTTGAACACCCATAAAAGGCCAATTTCAATTTTGTCCTCAAAATAGGCCAACATTTTCAACTGACCGGTTGTTGATGGAACACATGGAAGATCCATTTCCACCCCCTCAAAGCCAGCTCTGTCAGCAACCAGTTAGTGGGGTTCGTTTTAGAACCACCTGTATTGGTCAGGGTTCTCTAGAGTCATGGAAGTTATGGGTATTCTCTATATTGTAAGGGAATTTGTTGATGACTTACAGTCTGTAGTCAGACTCCCCAAAAATGGTCAGCAGCAACTGTGAATGGAAGTGCAAGGATCTAGCAGTTGTTCAGTCCCACAAGGCATGAAGGTGAAGAAGAGGGAGCAAATCCTCTTTCTTCCAATATCCTTATGTAGGTCTCTAGCAGAAGGTATGGCCCAGATTAAAGGTGTGTGCCACCATGCCTGGATCTGGGACTTGCTTTGTCCCAGATGACCTTGAACTCAGAGATCTCCCTGTCTTAATCTTCTGGGATTCATAGCCACTAGGCCTCAGGATCTCCATGCCAAGATGCAAGTCAGAAACTTGTATCTCGAAGCCTCCAGATTAGGATCACAGGTGAGCCTTCCAATTCTGGATTGTAGTTCATTCCAGATACAGTCAAGTTGACAACCAGGATTAGCCACTACACCACCCATCCCTTGACCTTTGGTTTAATAGCAATGGCACCCTTTACTATAGAAGCAAGTGTCCATTTGCAACTGGCTACTGCTTTTGCAGGAGGGTAGGGAGCTTGTGTTAACTCTTAAGAGCAATGCTTGTATTGCCTTCTGGGGGTTTGAGACACTTATAGGTGAAAGGTTGTCTATAATATATCCCTGGGGCTAACGTGGGACAAGGAAACAGTTTTGATATGAGAGGACTTGGGCTGTCCTTTCCATTCTAGACTTTTTCTTACCTTACCTAAGAAAGCCTTGTGAGATAATGGAGTGGTAATTATGATGGCTGCGCCCTTTGAGAGCGAATGGTCACCGTGCAATTAGCGTCTTCCAGGCTCTGCGCCAAGCACCTGACAGGCTGTATGTACCACAGTATTCTCTGAAGGCTTTAGGAGACAGACAAAGGGACACGCAGAGCAGCAACTTTCCTGAAGCACCCATAAGACGTGAGTTGAAAGCTAACCCTAGCTTCTTGGCCTTCACGCTCCCATCTCTTCCCCTGCTACTCCTTGGTTCTGTAAAGCTTGGTGCACAGCATAGTCCCGCACAGACGTTGAGGTTGAGGCTGGCCTGATATCTGTTGTTAGCAGGATGGCCATACACCAAGAGCTGTCGGGACCCTGCTCAGACAACCAGGAGTGACAAGCATAAAGCAGACAAAAGTTGCAGAACTCTTTGAAGACCCTGGGATATATTTGAGGACATTATATAACTTTTTGAATTTGTCATCATTCTGTGGCATTTCTTGCACTATCTTTTGCAGTGTTTCATGAGTTTTGTTAGTGACTAATTTTCTTTGAAAGACTTTTTTAAAAGGCCCGTGGTCTTTCTTGACCAGCTGTAGACTGATTGCTGTGGATTGGGGGTTAGTGAAGCACAGAGAGGAATGCTCTTTTTATCTGAAATCCTGAGGTACACTTCAAGGTTAATAGGTGTGTGTGTGTGTGTGTGTGTGTGTGTGTGTGGGAGGGTTCTTACTAGCAGAGAGCTGAGCCAGGCTTATTAGGGAGGTTTTGTGCTTTTCCTCTCTTTGAAGCCAGTATTTATTCAGACCCCCAAATCTATGGCTGTGCCCATCCGGGAAATGGATAGTGTGGTAAGAGGAAATCTAAAGGTTTCGTACCATCATGGTCAGATTTAATCTCAGCTGAGGTGGAAGGAGTCATAGAGGGATCAGACTTACACTTTACAGGATAGTGGGGCAGAATGGCGCCCCTACAGGTGGCTTGAGGATACAGAAGTCACAGGTAGCTCAAAGTCACAAGTGTGTATTTCAAAAGTAGTGCTGCTGCCTACATTCAAACTGGTGTATTATAATTAAGCTACATCAGCTAACTTATATTTATTAGGCCATCAGGCTTCAACCAGTTTGGGAGTGCAATATAATAGCCAAAACAAAAATTTAACTCAAAGTCATTGGCCCAGATTTTAATCCAGGTTTCAGTATTTACTGTAGACTCAGGACACTAAAAAAAAAAAAAAAAAAAAAAAAAAAAAAAACCAAAAAAAACAAAAAAACAACAAAAAACCAAAAAACAAAAAACTTTTGTGCATTGTATGTATATATGGTATGAGTGTATATGTGTGTGTGTGTGTGTGTGTGTGTGAGAGAGAGAGAGAGAGAGAGAGAGAGAGAGAGAGAGAGAGACAGAGAGAGAGACAGAGACAGAGAGATCATATGTGTGAATGTAGGTGCACATATTTTACAAGTAAGTAAAGAGGAGGACAACCTTGGATGGGAGGCAGGGTCTCCTGTTCACTGTTGTGCATCCAGGTTAGCTGATGCAGGAGCTGCAGGGAGTCTCTTGTCTCTGCCTCCCAGATCACCATTTGAGGACTAGGATTCTCAGCATCTGGCTTATGTGGGTCATGGGCATCTGAACTTAGGTTCTCACACTTGCTTGGCAAGTGTTTGACTTGGTGAATCAGACCCTCACTTCAGATCTTAGTTAGAACAATTATTTTTATGAGCATGGTGCTTTTGCCTTCATGTACTGCCTGTATACCTTGTGCATGCAGTGCCCACTGAGGTCAGAAAGGCATTCCCTGGGACTGGAGCTACACAGGGTTGTGAGCCATCACATTGGTGCTAGATATTGAACCTAGGTCCTCTAAAAGAGCAGTCACTGGTGCTCTTAGCCATTTCTCCAGCCCCATACCCCGTTTAGGGTTTTAAAGTTTCAGTCTCTTCATTTGAAAAGGGGAGTTAATTACAATACCTTCCATATTGGGATGTGAGAACTCCATAATTCTTAAGAATTAATAATATTAATACATATAAGGTAAGCAGTGTTACTATTATTTTCACTGGGGCTACAAAATAATGTGCTGGAGGACTGGGGAGGGGTGGCGGGTGTGGGTATGGTATGGTGTGCTGGGAGTGGGGATGGGTGGTGGGATAAGGGATGGGGTGGTGGGAAGGTGTGAGCACTCCTTACTAAGAGACCAGCAAAGGGTGTGAGCACTCCTTACTAAAAGACCAGCAAAGGGTGTGAGCACTCCTTACTAAGAGACCAACAAAGAGTGTGAGCACTCCTTACTAAGAGACCAGCAAAGGGTGTGAGCACTCCTTACTAAGAGACCAGCAAAGGGTGTGAGGATTCCTTACTAAGAGACCAGCAAAGGGTGTGAGGATTGCTTACTAAGAGACCAGCAAAGGGTGTTAAGGATGTTAGTTGGTAGATTTTTGTGTGTAAGCTTTCTGTAAAATCAACCACAAATCCACAGTGAAATCCATTTCACACTCACTAAGACAGACTGAAAAAGAGAAGGAGCAAATGATGACAGGGACTGGGGGGTAGGGGGAGTCAGATCCTGCAGACAGTGCTGGCCAGGAGATAAATTGGCTTAATTATGATGGGAAAATCTGACAGCGTCTTGCAAAGTTGGACTTAGCGCTACCGTCTGACTTAGCGGTTCCATTCCACAAGGATTATCATGTGAGACTCTTCCTGGCCAGACTCAACATCAACATCCAAACTGTTTCTCACCAAAATAATGGTTACACTAAAGTACAGCTTGGCAAACCCAGAAGTTTACTGGGGTTGCTTACAGGAGTATGGCTGAGCGACTGCTTACAGGAGCCCACCCCACCATGACTACTCGCAGCTGTAACCTTCAAACTCTCTGTATGACTTTCAGACAGCTTCACTGGTCAGAGAACCTCCCCCAGTCACTGTGCTGGCTAAAGTCTCCTCAGCCTGCAGGGTGGTACTGTGCTTTCAAGTTCAAGCGTGGACTTTGACTCTTGTAGGTTTTAGCTGTCTAGAACAAAAGAAGTTTGTTCTAGACAAACTGCTGAGTCTCACAAGTTTTCTTCTAGAATGAATTGTTTCAACTTAGAGGCAATGGCTACGCCACCTGAACTCCAAGTGATACAACAAGTGCATCAGTATTCACAGAAGCCCACTTCACAATATCCAGAAAGGGAAACCAGGAACGTCTGTCAGCGGATGCAGTACCACTGTAATGTAATGTGTTATAATGCTTTATACTGTACTGTAGTATAATGATGTAAGCTATGACATGTACATACAATGTGATTTTTTTCAGCCACACAATAGAACTCAGTACTGAAGGGTACTTCAGGACTGTTGAAGTTTTAGCTCATGGCTTCGAATTCAAGAAGCCAGACACAAAACAACATACATTGTATAACTCCATTTAGGTGTAAAACCCGAAGCAGGTCAGTTCGCAGAGACAGAAAGCAGACGGAAAGCAGACTGATGGCTGCTGGGTGCTAGGAGGAGGTATGTGGTGCAACTGCATTGGTTCACAGTTTTATTTTGTGCTGAGAATGTGCTTAGGAAGGAGATGAAGAACTTGCACAGGGTTTTATTTATTTATTTACTGTGAGACAGGATCTTTCCTGGATATTCTGAACTAATTCCTTAGATCAGGCTGGCCTTAAACTCAGAGATCCCCCTGCCTGTGCCTCCTTCGTGCTGGGATTAAAGGCTGGGGCCACCATACACTACTAGGATGGACAGCATTTCAGAGATCACTGAAGACCACCTGAACCACTATGTAATTCCATCAATAGAGGTTTACCCATGTCCCCTGCAAACAATTGACTATTTTTATTATCAAAGAATATCATTGCTTGTTTTAGAAATGGAGCCTGTAACAGTGACCGACACGTACTTGACTGTATATGGCTTCTTTCAGCGTGATGCTTTTTGAGATTCGTTTATGTAGTTTTGTGTTTCAGTATTTTATTACTTTGTGTTGCTAAGCAACATCCCATTATTTTACTACACTATAATCTGTGTGTTCTGTCACTTGCTAATGGATATTTGGATTATTTACAAATTTTGCAATAATAAACAAATGCGTTTGTAGTATTTGGTGTAATACCTTTCATAGAGATATACTCTATTCTTTTGTTTGGATAAAAATTTGTGAATAGAAGCACTGAATCAATAGGGAAGTAAATAGTAGCTTTCTATGAGATTATGTGTAACTTGACTGGAAATGTGTAAGCTGTGCACCTTCTCAGCAGTGTGATGAGCTCTCACACGGCCCCTCCTAGCCTCTCATATCCCGAATATCATCTTTACCATTTGGAATTTTAAAAGCTGTATCTTGAGTCCATAATATTTACTTTTTAATAGTAGGTTGTGTTCAGTTTTTTTTTTTTTGTTAAATCTACTTTTTGTGTATTGTATTTAACAATACCAAGGAAAAACAGAACAAACGTGAAAAATATTGATTTAGATTGTTCTCTGAAGAATGAAATTTAACTCTTCCCCCGATTGAACTAACCCTTGTGTTGTCAAAAATATAACATTTGACTTTGTCCAGTTTGTTTTAAAAACATAATTTGAAATCCAGGAACTGGGCCTTTCCTCAGACACAACACTAATTTGAAGAATTCTTTGTGGTTTAGTAGAGTGCTAAAATTTTTGTTGTCTGGATAAAAGAATTAATGAGTGGAAAAGCATCCAGTGCAAGAATCTAAAAAGAGGAGAAACATTGTGTGGTGAGTTGCGAATAGTTTGTTTCTTTCCATTGGAATAATTAGAATTCTGCACTGTCCACTTCAATTCTGCCTACACTGTGCTCAGAAAACTACTTCAGCTTTTCAGAGTGTAGTGAATGGAATCATTCACTGACAGCTGAGCCCAGATGAGCCAGCACCACTGACCACAGCCTGTCTGCTCTTTGGACAGTGCTGGGCATTCCTATTTTTTTTTAAAATAAGGATCCTGCATTTGAATCTTGTGTTTCCAATGAAAGCCATCTTGAAACAATGGTGAAATATGTTTGGAAAAAGTGTAGTTTTTTTTATAATTATTTTTTATATGTCCCGAAAACATAAGGTCCACAAATAGCTTATCCATCACTATGTGAATAACTCAGAATAACAGATATTAAATAAATGGGGCTGCTTATAGTATTTTTTTGTTCCTTTACTTTTTGAGATAAGGGTCTCTCTACATGGCCTCAGCTAGTCTGGAACTCACTGTGTAGACCAGGCTGGCCTCGAACTTACAGAGACTTGCCTCCTGAGTGCTGGGATGAGAGTTACAGCAAGGTACCTTCTCGTATGGTGCATAGAGTAAACAGGAAACCAAAACAGCCAAGCAGATGAGTGAACAAAACACTTTTAGAGAACAATAAGTATGTGAGGAAATAATAAAGACACAGAGTAGTCATGGATGGAGAAAATCACCTAGGGTTGTGGGTGAATCACACACAAGGAAGTCTCAAAGAAGGGTCTCAAAGAAGGGAACACAGACATGGATTGGTGTGTAACTGGCAAGTTGAGACCCACCATGATCTACATAGTGCACAGGATGTCCTAGGAGGAGGAATCCTGAAGTACAGAAGCCCAATAAGAACAACCTTTGTTCATTTGAAGAAAGGAGAGAAAGTTGGAGTGACCTCAGGGAGAGACTAAACAGTCTGAGGAGCGGAGGTCAGAGGGTGTGACTGAGTCACCCTGGGGCTTTGAGATGATGCTTGCTTTTATTTAGGACACACGCTGAGCTTGGTGTTCGTTAATGTAATATCAACGTATGTAGCTATGGAGTTAAAAAGTCTGCATGATTGAGGTTTTATCCATTTGATTAAAGTTAGTTTGATTTTTCTGTCACTGAGTTGATCCAAACATTATTTAGGCTTCAGGTAGACAATATCTGGGTACAGTAACAGAGACAAGGAGAGAATTAACTTGAGCCTTATCCTATCACTGCAAACAAATGATGGGGCTGTGAGGTGGCGACTCTCCAACTCCCCTGAACTCTGAGTGCTCTCTTACACAAAATCTACGTGGGCCAAACCTAACACGAGGCTTAGCATATCTTGCTCAAGAATGTTGGAGAATCTGTAGCTTCATTGTGTGTGATTCATTTTCTTGTGATGGAGTTGCCATTAAACCTTTGAGGCAGTAAAAAA
>JADRCD010206616.1:0-10421 GCA_019843815.1 Montemys delectorum
GAGCAAATTCTATGTATACTCTCCCTTCTTAGAATGACTGCTTTCAGTTGTGTAAACTGATAGCTAGTACAGTTGTCATATCCTCCCTTCTACTTCTGTTTGCTTTACACAGTTGACTGTTCTCTCTATGAAGAGAACAGTCTCTCTACATCTTCCTTGAAAACCTGGCTCTATCTACATATTCTAGAGCAACAATAAGGAATTTTTAATCTCTTATTTATACAGTTTCAGAATTTTCCATAATATAATATATTTTAAGTAGAACTTAGACATTTAGGAAAAATTGCAGTGTGCACAATATTCTTGTGACTACATTGACAGTATTCTGTGAAGAAAGACCAAAGACAATATTGAAAATGTAAAATCCCCAACAAGAGTTCCTTTAAAAGCTCAACCCAAACTCCTGTCACTCCCATGCCATATACATGTCCAAACATATACACAAAGATTTTCTAACAGAAAGGAATCTACATCCATAACAAGAAAACTGAACTTCTTTTAAAAGGTAGCCTTATGTAGAAAGTGTCCCCTGCTCATGGTGTAAATAGCCTTGTGTATATTCTATATGATGCTTAAGTTCCCAGCATGGGCCTTGGGCTTATGTACTTCTAAACCTAAATTCTCTAAGATTGTTCTCCTGTAAAAGAGCTACCTACTCACAGTGTCTTCAGCAGGAAGAGGCTTGATCATTTTCATATGGACAATTTCTTCTTTTCAGATACTGAATGCCCATGTTTATTGCTGTTCTACTCACATGATCCATACGGTGCGTGTCAGCCCAAATATTTGTAAACAACTGAATGAATTAAAAAAATATGATTTTTATATACAAAAGACATAACAAATAAAATCATTTAATTTGGAGCAAAAATGGATGGAGGGAGAAGATCATGTTAAGCAAAATAAGCCATACCCACAAGTAAATATGTTCACTTATATGTAGAAATTGAAAATAGTGACTTGAAAGCAGAAGAATGAAGACTAGACAGTATTTGGGGTAGAGAGAAGAGATAGAGACTCAATAAAAGCTAAAGATAGTCATGTACAGAAATGTTCTGCAAAAACACCTTAGTATAGTTAATAATAATTATGCTTAATAAAATGACTCTTTAAACATAGCCTTCTGCTTTAATCAGAGAAGGAACATAGTAAACACTATGCCTTTCTGTTTGTAAGTCAAGGTAATGTGAGTGTCAAATGCTTCGGTAAACTACTTATATACTACAAAATATTTTAGATACTGTAACCCCATAGTGTAAAATTATCTTGAAATGAGGTAAAGTGTTGTATTTCCATGGAAAGAATAAAATCCATTTCCTATAGTAAGTGCATAAGATACTCCATTACCAAAATAAAATAGTTTATGAGCTATACATCATGTCTTCATACCACAATAAGGAAGCTTTCTTAGAAAAACAATAACACTGAAGCATGTTAAGATACAAATCACTGTTGCAGGTGTGGGAACAATTGCCATTGAGAAGAATGACACTGAATCCATACTGCAAATCATACCTACAATTTAACCAAAACAGTTATAAACCTAAGCCCAAGAGCTAAAACAATGAAGCTCTTAGAACAAGTTAGGATTAAACAATCCTGAGCTTGGCATAAACAATATTTATTAAGTAACCCTTTAGAAGTCTAGCGGTAAAACATTACAGGTTCAATTTCCTCAAAGTCTAATCAAGTAATCATACTGGGTAAAACAGTGTGTCCAAAATGGAATATTATGTTCAAGTGGAAGAGAGTCAAATAGCCATCAACACATACGTTGGGGGAAGGAGGAGCTGAGGCTTGTCTCCATCATGGAGCAGTGAAATACCGATACCTAATTTACCTTGATGGTCTTCAAAAACATCATCTTTAGTAAGAGATGCCAGTCATGACTCAAACTACACAAAAGTTAAAAGCAAACATCCTGGAAAGAAACACAGGAGGAACATGGTCATCTGTGATTGGGAGAGTACAGTAGGAATGATTGCTCCAGCCCATAGAGTTTCTCTAAACTAATCACCTAAAGATGATTAAATGTTTAAAATTAGATTGTTGGCTGAGTGTGGTGGTGCACATCTTTAATCCCAGCACTAGGAAGATAGATTGAGGACATCAAATCCACATAGGGAGTTCCAGGAAAGTCAAGGATAAAGAGTGAGACCCTATCTCAAAAGAATAAATTATACGATAAAGTATTAGACAATTTAAAATATATAGTGAATTATGTCTTGAGAATGATGCTAAGAAACAGAATTTTCTAACATCAGGTGTGGTGAAGCAAGCCTATAATCCCAACACTTGACTCTGAGGTGAGATGATCACAAGCAAAAGGCCAACCTGAGCAACATAGTGAGATTGTCTCTAAGACAATACTCCATTTTTATATTGCTAGGCTATAAAACCCTTTTTATATGTCATTGGCACTTTGGTTTTCTGAATGCATTATTGTTCACATATAAGTGACTCTGTACATATAAAGTATCAGTTTAAATTAGTAGACTTCTGGCATTGATGTTCAAAAGAAATACACATAGGACCCATGGTAAACACCTCTCACCCCATAGACCCAGGAGACTAAGATAGGATGATCCTGCTTAGACTACACAGTGAACTCAAGCTGGGGAGTGGCAGAACATGCCTTTAATACTAGCACTTGGGAGACAGAGGCAGGTGGATTTCTGAGTCTGAGGCCAGCCTGGTCTACAGAGTGAGTTCCAGGACAGCCAGAGCTATATGGAGAAACTGTCTCAAAAAAACAAACAAAAACCAAAGAACTCTAGATCATTTTGTCAGCTTAGTTAGATCCTGGTTCTGTAACCAGGAGCTTTTCTACCCAGCCTCTTTCCTCCCCAAATAATAACTTTCAAGACCTAATTATTTATGAATAAATCCCTATACCATAACTTTTGGCTCATTCCCCAACCAGCTTGTAACTTCTATAACCCACTTATTTTAGTCTATGTCTGCCATGCGGTTGTTTTCTCCTCAGTTTCGTGCATCAGACTTCCTGAGAGTTTGGAGTGTGTCTACTGCACTTGACTCTTTCCCAGAATAACTCTGTCTGCTGGATGTCCCACTTTCTATTTTCTCCCTTAGCTAAGAGGCATGTATGTACTGTGAGGTAGCATCGTCTGTCAATAAAAAGCTTTTTATTGACAGTACATAAGTGATTCTTCTGCATGGTTCAAACTAGAAAGTAAAAAGATAACCATGGATATAGTTCAATGGTAAAGTATTTGCCTGCATATGCAAGGCTCTGTATTCAATCCCCAGTAATCTACAGGACAAATTCTTCATGAATACATCATGAATAAAGTATAATAAAGTATAAATAGTGAAAAAAGATAATTAATAATTTCATTTTCTCCACAAGAGATAAACTATGCTTTTGTACTATCACCCTCTTGCCACCACCCTGATCCCCCCAGAATATATGCATTCCCTAATGACACCCCTACTCTAGTTATCCAACATTTAACTAGCTAAGGAATTTCATTCACCAATATGGCTGTTCTGGCACAGAACCACATTCAATTGACCATCAAGGTCTGTGTGAACCAGCTGCAATGCAGTCATGCCACACATCTTTGATCCCTCTGGCTAGAATACACACACCTTTAATCCAAAATGATAATTCCTAATTGAGGGGTAGACAAAGTAACAAATCAGAGAATGATTTGACAGAGTAGTGGTTTTTTGTTCTTGTTAGATGTTTTCTTTATTTACAATATCTCTTTTCCCAGGTTTCCCTCCAAAAAATAAAAAATAAAATAAAAAAACTAAAACTAAAACAAACCCCTGTTCCCTCCCCTCTCCCCCTGCTCACCACCCCACCCCTCCTGCTTACTGGCCCTGGCATTCACCTACACTGGGACATAGAACCTTCAGAGAGCCAAGGGCCTCTCCTCCCATTAGAAACTGCATCCTACAAAAATCAAAAAATTAATTTTCCAACAAAACTAAAAGAAGATAGCCACGTGAACAGAATTCCAACTCTAACAACAAAAATAACAGGAAGCAACAATTACCTTTCCTTAATATCTATTAATATTAATGGTCTCAATTTAATAAAAAGACATAGACTATCAGACTGGGTATGTAAACAGGACCTAACATTTTGTGGCATACAGGAAACCCACCTCAGTGACAAAGACAGACACTACTTCAGAATAAAAGGCTGGAAAACAATTTTTCAAGCCAATGGTCCCAAGAAAAAAGCTGGAGTAGCCATTCTAATATAGAATAAAATCAGCTTTCACCCTAAAGTGATCAAAAAAGATAAGGAGGGACCCTTTATATTCATCATATTCATATACTTGGTAGATCAAAGGTATTATCTACCAAGAGGAACCTTCAGTTCTGAATCTCTATGCTCTCAAATGCAAGGGAATCTACATTCATACAAGAAACTTTACTAAAGCTCAAAGCACACATTGCACCGCACACAATAATAGTGGGAAATTTCTACACCCCACTCTCTGCAATAGACAGATCATGGAAACAGAAACTAAACCAAGACACAGTGAGGATAACAGAAGTTATGAAACAGATGCATTTAATAGATATCTTTAGAATTTTTTATCCTAAAAAAAAGGATATACCTTCTTCTCAGCACTTCATGGTACCTTCTCCAAAATTGACCATATAATTGGTCACAGATCAGGCCTCAACACATACAAGAAGATTGAAATAATTCCTTGTATCCTATCAGATCACCACAGACTAAGGCTGCTCCTCAATAACAACATAAACAATAGAATGCCCACACACAAGTGGAAGCTCAACAAAACTCTACTCAATGGTAACTTGGTCAAGGAAGAAATAAAGAAAGAAATTAAAGACTTTCTAGAGTTTAATGAAATGAAGCCACAACATACCCAAACTTACAGGACACAATGATTTGACAGAATAGTGAGTCAGTGATAGAATATACTCAACTCTCAGGAGAACAGATAGGAAAGAAGCAGCTTAAGAGCAACTCAGAGTCAATGCTGTCAGTTGACTTTGGTTGAATTCAGTTCAGAGACAGTTTTTACCAGGATAGTTTTACAGATACAGGTTGCAGAGAGAACAAGCTAGAGACAGGTGAAAACAGAATGAGGCAAAAAAAAAAAAAAAAAAAAAAAAAAGACCCAGAACATTATAACAAATTGTCAGAGTTAATTTGAGGACAATCGGGGCAATTCAGTGAGGATCTGAGAAAACCCAGTTTGAATCAGTCATCTTGGAGAGGAGTTTGAGCCAGAAACAGCTGAGCTGAACCAGTGAGCCAGAGTTCAGAAAGAACTAGAAAAGATGAGTTTATTATCAGTAAATCTCAGAGGCTGAAAGATTCTAGGTTTAGGTTAGCAGACAGAGGCTGGAATATTTACAGAGGCTGGAAGCCTGGAGATAGTTAGCACAGAGATCTCTCTTAGATTCTCTAAGCTCAGCCCAGATGAGACTCCAGTAGACTCCATAGACTCATTGTAGTTATAAAGCTTGGGTAAGACTCTCATCTCAGCCTTTTATCACAGGAAATAAATGTGACATTTACTTTATATATGTCTTAAAGTCCAGAAAATTTAGTTATTATAAATTGGTGAATTTAGTATCTCATGAGAGCATATGAAATCAGGCTGCACCTCCTATTCTGAGAGGATGAAATATTTCAAGTTGAAAGACAAGGAAGTAAATTCTGAACAATGTGGTAATTGAGCTTGGAATCATTGCAATCCAGTTACAATCTGAATTAATATCTGTCACCTGATCTTTGGGAGATATCTCATTTCTGTTTTGCAATTCTGCTGTGGTTCACCTGGTAGGATGTGTTTTTTATAAAAGAAATGAAAGGCACATAGTAGGTTCCTTTGTAGGAAGTTTTGCTTTGGCTCATTAATGCTTTCCATCTCATTTCTTAATTTTCACTGAAATTTTTTCCAGAGCAAAATTTAAACAAATACATAAAATAAGATGAACAAAGTTCATTGCATCTTTTTAAAATAAAATTATAACTAAGAAGACTTTTTGATGGACACAAATTTAGAAACTTGTATGGAAAAATATGTGATATAGTAACCTAAAGGAGTTATTTCATTTACATTTACCTTAAAGACTGAACATTTGATAAATTAAAATTATTCTTAACCTTCTCCATAAAAAGAATAGACACCTAAAGTAAGATAGATTTTTCATAGTCCCTGTACTTGCAAATTTCCAACTGAGTAACAAAGGACTGATTGTGATTTCATAATTATTTCCTTTGTGAATATAAATATAGAAGCAATCATAAAAATACTATACAACAGGCTTGTTGTATAATGATTATCAACTTATTTTTTACAGATTGGCAGCAAGGACCAATGCAAACCTGGGATTCATTCTGAGTCAGTCCCAAGGCTCAGGAAAACTTCCCGGGGCAGATGGCAACTCATCTGTGCATGCTCCATTTGTCTCGCTGCCTAGAGACTAAGGAAATCAGGCCACCAAGGGTTTTATGTCTCATTGGGCTAAAGTGTCAAAGGACATACTGCTTTCATGGAAGACTTGGAAGAGAGCCCAGGCTATTTTACTCGTCCTCAGCTTAGAAGATTGCATCCCATTCCATGTTATAGCTGTTCTTGGAAAGTATATAAGCAAGAATATAGCTGTGTTGGTCTAAGGCCACCTGTGAAACTCTCAGTAAACATGGAGATTGTAGAGCAAAGGAAGGAAATACTAAAATCTTAGGCTTGTTTTTGTTTTTTTGTTTTTGTTTTTGTTTTGTGTGTGTGTGTGTGTGTGTGTGTGTGTGTGTGTGTGTGTGTGATTTTCTAGATGCTGTCACCACTTCACAGTCAACTTTCTTTGTTTATCTTTGTGTTTAGTCAGTGTTCCATTATTGTGGCAAAACTCTTGGCATAAGCAACTAAAAAGGAGCATATTTATTTTGGGATGTGATTTCAGAAAGTTTCAGTCCTGATTTCTGGTCTCATTGCACTGACTCAAAATGTGTTAGGAGTATATTTGTGGGTGCTGGGGTACTAGGATTACCTCATGAGGACCAGTATCTTACTCACTTTTCTATTTCTCTGATAAAACACAATGACAAAAAGAATCTTGGGAAAAAATGATTTCATTTTATCTTAACACTTCTGACTCCACCATGGAGGGAAGTCAAGAAAGGAACTAAAGGAAAGAACTTAGAGGCAAGAATGGAAAACAGAGACCATGGCGGACATGAAGAATTGATTATGCAGTAACATTGCTTATTGGAATAAGCCCCCCCCCCCAAAAGCTTGTTCAGACTACTTTCTTATATAGCTGAGGGCCATCTTCCTAGGGATGAAACCACCTACAATGGCCTGGGTCTTCCCAAATTAGTTACTAATTAAGGAAATACCTCAAAGTTGCCTACAGACTAATCTTAATAATGGATTCTTTCATTTGTACTTTCCTCTTCTCTGAAAAAAATGCAGGATAAATGACCCTTAGTGACCTAGACACACTTAGTTATTACATTATATTGTCTATCTTGTTCATTCCCAATATCTTATTGCTATATCAGTATAAAACCATATTTCAAAATTAACAAGTCCCAAAGTCTTTAAAATATAAAATGCTTTCAAATTCCTCTTTTAAAGTTCAAAGCCTCTTTATAATATCTAAAGTCTTTCAAAATATCTAGTCTCTATAAAACTCCGAAGTCTATAAAACTCCAAATTTTCATAAAGGTAGATTCCTGTAAAATCAAAAGCAAGTTAGACACTTTCTTTCTCCAAAAAAGAAGAACCAGTGTATAGTTAAAATCAAATCAAATTAAACCAGACTTCAACAGTATAAAAAGTAACATGCTTGGCATCTGTAATACCAAGGACCTGGGCCACTTCTCTTGCTCTACCCTCTGCAGCATACAAAACTTGTTTCATAGGTCCAGCTGACTCCACACCACAGTTTCTGCTGTCCTTGGTTGTCATCCCATGTTACTGATGTGTCTAAAACCTTGGGGCCTTGACTTTAAGTATGCTGCACCTTCAACCACAACCTCGTGAAGGCTCTCTTCAGGTATACTAAATATTCCAGATGATCACAAGTATCAATTAGTTCACATGACTTCTTCAATCCTGCGATATGTATTTGAAACTGAGGTTATACCATTGACAATGTCTTCTCAGGCTACTCATAGTCACAAGTCCAAAGTTATCTCCATTTTCTTTCCTGCCTTCAAAGTCAATACCATCTGGTAGATTCTTACATATTACCAAATTAGTCTGTCAGCATGAAGTATGGCCTTTGTCTTCCTCCAGTCCAAACCTGCTATGTGCTGACTCTGAGAAAATATTCCCAGAATGCTTTTGCCTCAATCATGCTGGTCTTTCTTAATCAACACTAAGTTCTCAGCTCCAGCTAACGAACATTGATTGCCCCAGTAAAGTAAGTTTCACTTCAGCAGTTCTGGTCTTTTCTAAATCACAGCAGATTCTTCATGCCTAGATGACCATAACCAGAGATTAATAATTCAAAATATCATATAAATAGCCTGAGTAGAATTTTAACTAGTCAAAATATGGAAGACAAGTGACCACGAGTTGCCCAACCCCAACTGATACATCTACAATGATTCTATACACTTAAGGCTCAAAACACATCAGGGAAGTAGAAACAGAATGTATATGAGAGCCAGAAAACCAGGAATGTCTGCTGTGAGTTTGCCATATATAGCTAGAAATCTGAACTCATGAAAACTCAAATCTATAGTTACGCAAACAAGACTTGAACTTTGAAACACAGGTTGAGATAATAATGAGGATGAGATAAATGTTAGAGGCCTCAACTTCTAGTTGGAGAATTACTGGCAATTAGTGGCTACTGACAGAGGGAGAAACAGTCTTCTCCAGGCCACCCCACCCTCCCCTGCTTCCTGGCCCTGGCATTCCCCTATACTGGGGCATAGAACCTTCACAGGACCAATGGCTTCTCCTCCCATTGATGACCAACTAGAACATCCTCTGCTATACTTATGCTGCTGGAGCCATTAGTCTCACCATGTGTACTCTTTGGTTGGTGGTTTAGTCTCTGGGAGCTCTGAGGGAACTAGTTAGTTCATATTGTTGTTCATCCTAAGGGGCTGCATCCTAAGACCCTTTAGCTCCTTGGGTCCTTTCTCCAGCTCATTCACTGGGGACCCTGTGTTGAGCCGCGTTTTTGCTTTTACACTTCCTCTCCATTGTAGTCTGTTTCTCCAAGGAGAGCATTACTCCTAGACCTTACTGTAATTTTCTATAGTCACATGAACACAGCTGAGACAGGGTTTGTGCTTGACAAAAGTAGCTGTTGCAGTCCTTCTGAACCCAAGTATATGGGTGAATATTATCACAAATATTAAAGAAAAAAGAGTTTATGAATTTGAGAGGGACTGGGTAGAATATTGTAGAAATGGTGAATAAAAATTCATTTGTCATTGACAATGAAATGAAAGGTACAATGTAAAAACTGGGAGCTGATCATGAATCCCCAGCTACATATAATATCAATAGAGTAAATAAGGAAATCTTACTCTCTTGTACAGTTTACTGAATTGTGGACAGGAGCAATAAAGAGATCTTAAAATACCCCATTCAGTAATGGGATCTAGATTGCACAAAAAATTTCTTTTGATTTTGAGATTAAATAAGTGAATCACAGCAAGCAAGTAGAATGGGGCATCTTTCACAAACATTTGTGCTATTGTATGTCTTATAAAAATGAATATTCCTGTCTTTTGTCTCATTTAGTATCTGCTGGTTTTGTCTCCATTTTGTTAAAGGATTTTTTAAATTAATTTGAATATTAAACCTAAATCAGATACGTGTTTTGCAAACACACTCATGAAATCTCTAGATTGTTTTCATTATTGATTAGTTCCAACTGCTATGCAGAAGCTTCTGAGTTCATCACAATTGTTTTTTACATGGAATCTCATTGATGAAGGAAGCAAAATTCAGACTCTTTCATGGTGTTCAGTTCAGTGTTTTACTGAATAAATTCATGAACCCAACACTTTGAGCCTGAAAGTTATAACATGGGATGGTGTTAAGAGCTGAGAAATCTTGACTTCCTAACACACTGGAGAATATGATACTTGCAGATTTTATTGCTCCAGTACCCTATATTGCGGGATATTTGATCACAATGTGAACCCTGAGATTGTGTTGTTTACTGAAAACACTTGTTTTTAGTTGTGGTGTGCCCTTAGCACACATTTTTAATCCTTCTGGCTGTAATACAGACACACCCTTAGTAAACACCTTTAATACAAAACAATGAAAGTAAAGTTAGTTTGTAGGAGGCACCTGTGTTTGAAAGTGATGTCTAATTGAGTGGCAGACAAAGGGACAAATTAGAGAGATTTGACAGTATAGGATATATTCAACTCTCATGAGAAGAGAGAGGAAAGGGAAGCTACTTAAGAGTGGAGTGCAGAGAGA